>JAVCKT010016595.1:6195-24320 GCA_032273925.1 Rhynchotus rufescens
CAAGTATATTCAGATTATGTATTAGTTCAACGGTAGGACAGTAAAGTGCTGGAGAAGGGTGTGCAAGGATCCCCATCTTTTAGAGTATGGAAGTATATAGATTGTGTAAGGTATAGATTAACACATAATGGAACATGGATAATGAGGACTTTGAGTGGAGAAGCTTCGTGGCTGACCCTTATGTGACTCTGAGCGCAGGGCTTCCCACGTGCAGGAAGACAGAAATACAAGCAGGATTATGCAACACAACACAGGGAGCGGATTCACATGCTCATATGCAGCAAGTGAGCCTTAAAATGTAAAAGGAAACCCCCTAGCTTTCCAACATCTTTCCTTCATGCCAACCTTGCACTTCTTTAACATTTTTTAAGTGCTATGACTTCAGTGAAAAAGACGTTGCAAGCTGCCGCATTTGGGTACTGAATTAAACTTCCCCAAAATGTGGGTTGTGTGGACTCTGTGTTTCATCTCACTTACATCTGACTGAATCAGGAACAGGAATAAATCAGAAAAAGACCCAGTGTGGGCATTTTTTTTTACCTCGTTTATGTAAAGTCTAGAGCAGAATTTGTCTATTGGGAAGCAGGGGCAGAAAATTTTAGAAGCAGTGTCTGAACTTTTTAGGGAATGAAGCTATGTGCAAACAATGTTATGTTGTGCTTAAACGTTTGTTATTATTCAAAAGGCATTTGTTACAATCAGCGTGAATAGCTCTACTATTACTGAAGTTCCTGGAGACACTTCCTCATAACTGTGTCAGAATGTTCTCACCTGCCTTCAATGTTTTGTCTTAATAGAGAGTCACATGAGGAAGGAAAAAATCCAACTGCATTCATCCATTTCCAAGAGGAAAACTAGGAAATTACATGTTATTTCATCCATACTAAAACGCTGTGGTGGGCTTTCCTCTGAGAACACTTACCTTCCCTATGCTGTGACCTGTTCTCAAATTTGGCAGGAGGCTCGTCTTGCATGAGAGATGCACCTTTGTATCTCTGTGGGAATCTGTCCATGCCTGCAAAACTCTCATCCTTTTATAAACAGTCTGCTCAGTGCAGCTTTATAAGTTAAATCCATAAAGATTCTGTTCCTTTCTGTACAGATGAGCTGAGAGGAGTAAGGGAATGAACAGGAGTTCATGCTTGGGTTCATGTTTGGGAACTGCCCAAACACTCTGTCCCCTGCCATGCCGAAATGCAGAAATTGGAAGCAGGAAGTGTATTTGTCTTATGTTCTCAATGCTCTACCATGCCCTCATGGTTGGACCCCTCTCCCAAAACAGCATCCAAGTTTTGGGAGAAGGTGGATAAGGGAGCTGGCTGATAGCCGGTTGGATGAGGAGATTCTTCCTAGGAGAAATCATTATGTGCATGAAGTCACGGTGGGGTTGTGGGATGGTTGAGACTGGAGGAAGAACCACAGAAAGAGGTTTGGCTGGGAGAGCCAAGGAAATCTGTAATGGATCTTGTAGCTTAAGGAAAGTGCTTTTTCTCCGTCTCTTCCTTTGAACTGTGAAAATAAATTAAGTATAAGTAAATGTTTTTCCTGAATATGTGCACGGGAAGTGAAGGAACTAAACTAAATGCAGATAAAATAAAAACAAGATGTCAGGTGGGACAGATTTTTACTATTTTCTTAAAGGACAATAAAATGAAACCCTAGAACTTATGTAACCTTGTACTTGCAGGGGAAGTATCAGAGCCAGGTAGGAATCATTATTGATAGCCTGCAGGTGAAACTAAAGCGATGGGAGAGACTTGCCAGAGAGACTTGCCAAGGGTTGACAGGGATGGAGTTAATCTCCCATAACTATATATCTTCAGCAGAACTAGACACTTAAATTCTCTTTATAGCCAATGGAGAGCAATTGGTATGCGCTGAGACTAACTCATTTGACCTCTTTTAAACACCTGCTTCTGTGTGAGGTGAGTCTCACCTTAGAAGGGCTTCTTTCTCTCCAGTGTGTGCGCAGGGTAGCCCTTAGGTTACATATTTCAGCTGTAAATGTCTCCACTGTAGATGTTTAGAGTTAGGCAAAGTGAATCCTGTCCTGAAGATTCAGGATCAGTGCCAGAGACGTGGCAAAATGGTGCTCAGAGATTTAGGCACTATCTGTCTGGGCAGGATGAGGAACATGCTGCTCATCAGGCATTTCTGTAAGAGCATATCACATACAGGTGTGTGATCTGCCCAACAGTCCTGCTTCAAGCTGCTCTTTGGTCAGAATGACCCCTTATTTCTTCCTGCAGCTGCCTCTGGGTACTGAGATACTGTTAAGTTGATTTGCTCTGTCTTTCACTCCAGGACCTAGTCAGTGTGGTGCAAACATTAAGAAAGGGTAGGAAACTCCATCAGTAGCAACACTTTCCTCCAGGCAAGTCATATATTTCACTTTTCTGTAAAATCACTTTCTGAGCAATTACTCCTGTGCTAGGGGTTGCCCTGCACAGTACAAAGATTTAGAGTAGAGTTCAACTATAATGTACTCATGTTATGCCAAATTCAGTAGAATGACTCATCATTTAGAAAAGCTATTTTCATAGCCATTTTGGTCTAAGTGTCTTAGAATAAGTCATTTTCCAGTTTACCAACTTGAGAAGCACCATGATCTGGGAATGGTGCTTGCTTTCCCTTTCTTTTTCTGCATATATGTAGGGAGAAAGGGGCAGTGAAGGTCTGTGTGCAATCTTGTATTCTTGTTATTCTTAGGTTTGTTTTATATTTTCCATTAAAACCCGTGTTTTGTATTTCAGCGCCTTTGTTTTCCTTTCCTCTCTTTTTGGGAGGTTAATGGCAAGGACTATGTTATTATTAGGTTTGGCATTACTTGATTAATTTTTTTCTTTGCTGCCTCTGTGTGATTGGGATTTGGCTTTTTCCTGCCCCTGCATTGTAATGGTGTATTTGTTTTTATAGTCAGCATCTTGCTGTGCAGTTGCTTGAAGGAGGAGGAGAGCAGGCACGTTCCCCTGCTCTTGTTTTGCAAGACATTTTTAGTTTTCCTCCATGTGTTAGTAACCAGGCTTTTCCTCCTCCTCCTCCTCCGTCTCCTTCTGATGGAAACGAACAAATCCCTTCTCTGAGACTGTGTCAGTGCTGGGGCTTTCAGGTTGGATTGAGTTGACTTAGAGCAATGGTTGTTAAGTGAAATGTTTGTTCGGGAAATGTTAACAACTGCTGCCGTCACCACGACCCTGCAGCACTCTTTAAACTTTGGAAGCAGCTTTGATATTGGGGAAGCAAAAATCTTTGACATTTTATAATTTTTCACTTCAGCTGATGTAATTTATGATCAACTACTGGCTGCTAGAAGCCTTATTTTAGGGGTTAATTGACTGGGGTTGGCTCAGCTTTGTTCCCCGAGTCACCAGTTTGGTCTTGTGGGGCTTGAGGGCAGCACTGCCATTTACATCTCCCACATGCAGCAAGAGACATGACCACCCAGCTCCACCCGAAACCAAACTTTTAGGCTCGGCATGCACTTCACATTGCAGAACAAAATGTTCCCCAGTCAGCCCAGCCCTTCACTCTTTGTTCAGCCAGGCTTCCACTGATGGTGCTACTGCTCTCTCTGCATAAGGAGAGTGTGAGCGAGCCTCCCACTTCCAAACCTCCCCTGTGGATCGCTGCCAGCCTCCTTCATAAATAAATCATGGCTCTTCTCCTCCCCAAAAACCTCCTGTCAGGCTGTCTGAGTACTGCTGGGGGCTGCCCTGAACATGTTGCACCAGGGTTGGTGCGGCTCTGCTTGTCGTTAGCGGCGGCCGGGCTGCCAAGGTCGGTTACCTCTAGGCACTCTGAGGGCTGTGTTGTCTAGACCAGCTCTAAATGTAGACACGACAGAGAGGGAAGAAACTATTGCCACCGGTGCAAAACTTCCTGGGTTTGCAAATCCATCTACCTACTCAGATGGCCTTAATCACCATAACATCTGTATAATTAAATTCTACTTCTGAGTTATCTTTTTCTCAACCTGCCATAAACTCCTTGCTCTACTGGATCTTTCTTCTTTGCCTATCAGTTATCATTTGGCTGTATAAAACAGCTATGAGTTCAGTTTTTAGAAGGTGAAGTGTATGTTGTCCCCTGAAGGGAGGGAGCTCTGGAAGGCAGGAACGCAGCCAGCTCTTTCCTGGCAGGCATGGGAACGCCGACGTGGAGCTGCCAGTCGGTGGGTGGGCGTAGTACAACCGCCTGCTTGAGTCCAGCCAGGCTTTGCAAGCGTCAATGAGGGACGTTCACATGAGCTGTCCTCCCTCTGTGCTGGGGCCGAGGGCGTCTTTCCCTCTAGCTCTACTCTGACACCGACCCCGGTGGCTGTGGGTTGGTTTATCAGGAAGAAATAGGGCCAAAGTAAGTTCTTTTTTTCAGAAAAAGAAAAAATTTCCATGGAGAGTGAGGGTGGCACAGATTTCTCTCCCATTTGTCCCAAGCTGTATGTGTCAGATGTGGTCTCCATATGGCATCTATATCTCTTGGTACACCCACACTGGATGTATGCATTGGTAGATTGGTGGCTCCGCGGCGCCGCAGACGAATGTTTAGCATTCCTCAACTGGAAGCTCAGTGTGTGCGTGCGTGTGTGTGAACAGGGTGTGCGTGTGTGTGGGTGAAGCCCAAGGAATATAAAAACAGACATATGGCATTTTTTAACTCATCACACAGATTAAAAGGAGAAATAAATATAAAGCAAGGTACTAAAATAGCATTAACATCTTTGAAGTGAACCCACTGGTGATAGAAAGTGAAGCGGAGGCTGCTGCATCATCCTACAGCTCCCAGCCTGGCAACTTGCCCTGCGTTTTTGGGTGCTCCATGTATCCTGTTCATGCTGCTACGTGAGCATGGGAGATATCAGGCTGTGATCCCTTGCATGGGGACCCTCAGACTCACAGCAGGGCAGCTGCCACACAGTGCCACAAAATGCTCTGTGTGGTCCTTCCAGAGCATGTGGAAATCTCTGCCCTGCTTATTTTACTGAACCCAGGTTGCACTGGGTTGATTGTGAGGCAGGTGCCCCAAATCCTGCAAGATGCCTTTGTGTGACCACCGTAGACCTGATTCAGTTGCTTAAACATAGGCATCTAGAACCATCTTAGGCACCCCTGGATACATAGCACAGCCTCTCCAGAAGGATTTCAGTTTGTGCCAATGGAGAGGCTGAAATGGTGAGTGAAGATCATCAGACAACTGCTACCATGAAGTAATGATCCACAGTGATTTTATTATGGAATGCCCTTTTTTTTCCAAAGAAGGTGGGTGGCTGATGAAGATGCAAGTTTGCTTCCTTACATGTCAGCACACTGGAGCATGATTTTTTCTCTGTCACCTGTGAAATGCCAGGTTGGCCTGTTGGTGATGTGTCATGGTGTATTGGAGCTTCCTCACCTTCTTGGAAATACTTCCAGCAGGTGTCCTGGTAACTGAGAAAAAAAGCCATATGGTGTGGCCTTGGATTAAATGGATTATAATGTGGGGAAATTCCTTTCTCCTCCAGCACTGGAGGAACCAGGAGAGACTGCTTACACACAGCAAAAGTGAAGTAGCCTGAGAAAGGGCAGGGGATTTCCAGGGAGAGAGCAGCACTGCTGGGCATCCAGGTGCTGCAAGAAGAGCAGATCAGGGCGGCAAAGGGAGCCGGGGAACCTGCCAGCGAGAGACGCAGCCAAAGTGAGCGGCAGCAGGGCCAGGTCACCGGCTGCCACTGGTGCAGGTGGCCACCGTGCCTGGGACCGGCTGCTTTTCTTCAAGCATCAGTTATCAATTATCCCTCTTTCACAGAGCTGTCTTTCAAAGCACTGAAAGGAAACAGCTGTTTTGAAGATGAGCCCCTCTCACCCCTGCCTTGTTGCCACCTCCCCACTCATATGCACTTTGTCATCCCTTGCCATGTTTCGTCCGACATGTATTTTCATCTGGGTCTATTTAGCCATTCCTGAATGACAGAAGCAATGCAAATAGCTCTCTGACTCCCAGCACTATGCTCATGCTGTTGTGGCAACCATATCCTTAAAAAATGAGTGACAAGGTCTGGGAGATGCATCATACCAGTGCACTAGCAGCACTCTACTAATACAGATCAGTGCAAGGCAAAGCTATGTCTGTACAGAGCGTGTGAGGAAACCTGAAACTTGGCCTTTGTATTTTTTGGAAGTGATGCTTGGTCTGCAGAAGACTCTTGCCATTTGGAAAGGATGATCTTCGGTCTGGGTCTTGCACCAGCTTCCATTCATGGGGAAACAAGAGCCTTCTCAGGGCTGTTTTTGCTTCTGGTTCGCCAAAGGCCTTTATCTTATACTGTTATAGGCATTGCTTGGGTCAACTTAGGTTTTACTGGCTCGGATCTGGGCTAACAGGGTGAAGAACCCTTTGTACAAGAGCCCTTTGTCTTCAGAAATATTAATGTTATTCCTTCGGGACAGGTAGAGTTGTTGGTGTTTGCTCAGTGGGCTTGAAATAGCAAAGGGAAATGTTTTCTGCTTTTGCCCTGGAGGTGTTTTTCTAGGTAGAGAGTCTGAGGTTCAGATATGGGATGTCAATGTGGGGAAATAGGCAACCCGTGCAATAAAGCACTGGCTTGTGTTACAATAAACGGAAAATGATTAAGAGGTGAGAGTAAATAAACGCTGGCACTTGTCTCTCTTTATTTTGAATTGCCTTGTGTAGGAGAGAGGGAAAAGTAAGAGAAGTGGTTTTGCTGTGTTGGGGGCGATAAGGGCTTGTTTTTTGCTGAGGGTGTGCGGCAGGGCAGAAAATCAAATGCTGTCCACGATCTGAATTATGAAGCAGCCTCCCAGAATTGTGCTGCCCAGGGTGCAGGGGTTCCTGTGTGAGTCTGGAATTGCGGAAAGAAAGCAGGGAGGAGAGAAAGGTGAAGGATGAGCTCGGACCCTGATGCCATTGGCCACCTCTGTGCAGGGAGTTGGAAGGACCACCAGTAAACCTGCGCTCAGAATACTCAATTATTAACTCAGACTCTTTTATTTGTTTAATGAAATCTAAAATATGTGCATAAAAAATCAAATATAAAGTGCTGGATTATGTGAAACCTTAAATAATTATTGTTATTCAGTAAAACAGCAGGACTTCAAAAGCATCAATGAGTTCATGAGCCCATGTGGATCTCTTTATTGGTAAAACATCTGAATATTTTTCTCTTGGTGCTATGTGGTTTAGTCCATTGCACAGCAGTTACAATATTTGCAAGATCTGAAAACAAACTTAAGGCTCGTGCAGTATCATTTAAGTGCAGGATAGCTAGTGCTGCAAATCACTGAAGGTGAAGGCAGCTGTACATGTGTGCACTTTTAGCTTGTGACAAATACAAGGTATTTTGATTAACTGACCTTAACTCACAGTGAGGCTGTTCAATCAGATGACTTTGCATATGCCAAAGGTGCCTGCTTAATTGATGTCATGCTGGTAACTTGATCTGGGCTCTGAGCTTGCTGCTTTAACTCTCTAATTATATATGAAAAATAATATTTTCCTTCATTTTGATGCAAATTGCCCATCCTCAAGTTCATTCAGTAAGTTTGGAACTACTGGTGGACCTTCAGGGGAACTTGCTTCTGAGCTTTAATAGGGATGGACCAAATTATGTTCCTTTGTGTGAGCTATAGAACACCGCCTAAACTCTAGTGTTTCCTGAAATGTTTTCTTGAAGAGTTTGTTCTTTGTAAAAATGCATTGATGACAGCTTGGACCTGAGCTCACACTATTCATTACAAAAAAAAAAAAAAAAGCACAATAGACCAACATTACATTCGATATAGTCATTTTTCAGAAGAGTGGTATTCCTAATGGGGAGAATTTTCTCACACACTGGCAATTCTTCATTTTGCTGGAGCAGCTCCAAGACAGACGAGTTAATGCCCTGTGTAGTCTGTTTTCATATTGAGCAAACCCTGCTGAGAAGCTGGAAAATAACGATTTAAACTGATAAGCTTGCAAAAGGCAGCTGAGTCATCCTGTGGCATGAAACAAAGATTCCCACACTGTGATACACCTGAAAGCGTCGAGCTTGTGTACGAGTCCAGTACTCCTCCCTTCCCTTTAAGGTGCTGGGGAGCCACCAGAGACATCTGCTTGCCCAGGCCTAAGCTGCTACCACCACACAGTCTCTGCCTTTTTGTGGACCTCGATGGTCCAGACTCTGTAATCCTGTGAAAGTCAATGTCTGGGGTTATGGCCAAGACTGTGATTTGATTTAAAAAGCCTAATGACCACTGGTGGCATCTTGCTTCACTAGATGGAGCTTCCTGGACGTGCCATTTGTGTTCCTCTCAAGGTTTTGAGTAGATTAAATCAGGTTGTGGTCTCCTCAAGGAGCCAGGTTTCTGGGACTTGGCCTTTCCCACTTCTCTGGAAGTGCTGCTAGAATGAAGGCAGGTGAAGTTTCTTTGTGCACCATGAGTGTAATGATGCCTTTTTAGCTCATGTGCTACAGGTTTATATGGTGTGTTGGCACATGGAAAGAAGAAAAAGCAAGCCTGTATTTAGGGAGGTGTCATAGAGGAGGTCCTATCTTTTCCTACAAAATATTCAGGTAAGATTTAGACACTACTTTTTAGGCTTAAGCATAGCTTCTCTTAGCATGTGCTTTGGAAGTTTTCCCTGCTGCATTACAGAAAAAGGTAAATCGTGATCTTGGATGGATTTTTTTTTCCCAAGAAAAAATGGAGGTTTTCTGCTAGAGATACTGCTGTCTGTCTTCCTAATTACATGTGTTACATGAGCATTAAAGTGCCTTCTCCTCGTGGTTTCAGGTCCCAGAGTGAAGCTATCAGCAGCCAGTGCTGGAGCAGATCAAAAGCCAAATATCTCTGAGAGGGAAAACTGTACTGCTTAGAGCAGAAGAATTTTTTACTTGGAAAATATTCACTTACTGAAAGTTTTTGCTTGCAATATTTTTCATTGAACAGTATCTTGATTGTTGTAGGGAAGAAAAATAGTGTAATACTTCTATGCACGAATATAGTTTTCGTCTGCTCAGGAAAAGGAAAGAATTTTGGCTCTAGGAAAGAATTAATGATCAACTGTCAGGCATGTCATAGGGCATTGCTCTATCAGCTCACACTTCTCCCCTGTAAGGGTAAGGTGGATTAAGGGCATCCACCTCGTGTCAAGTAGGCCACCAACAACTCTGAGATTGTTGTAGGTTTGTCACTCTAATCAATTTTTCTCCAAAGGGAGAAGAAAAGGGGAAATTAACTCAGGAAAAGCAAAGCCTCAAATCAGACAAAGCTTGCATAAGCCAAGTTGTTTGAAGATGTGGCATGGTTTTATAAAGAAAATAAAAGCCAGGGACATAGCTATCTGTGGGCAAACACACAAGGCAGGCTGGAATGAAAGGACACCGATGTCAGACCCATGCTGGCTCCTACAAAGCACCTCACTCTCTCCTGATTAATTCCCAACCTGGATCATCCAGCCATGAAAAATCAACTGTTTCTATAATGGATTTTCTATAATTAACTATTTTCATAATGACTTGGTCATTATGAAAGGCAGGGGAAAATGCTGTTTTGCAAAAGATATTCATACGTCAAGGGTTAAGACTATTGGTATCTTGTAGAATGACAATATTTGGACCCAAATTCTTCTAGCTGTGAGGTAAAATGCAAAGTGCTTTTCCTGAAATTTGTTATATGCTTCTGCCTCTAACAACTCATCAACAGTTCCTGCATAAGAGGATTTTTTTTCCTAGATACTTTGGTGAAAATGTAGGTCACCCTGTCACATTATCCAAGGGAAGATTCAAAGTTATATACCCTGCAATCATATGTGGTATTGTTTTACTCATTAAATCTGAAGTGTAAGGCACTCCCACAACTCATGTAAATGGCAACTCTGACAACTTCCAGCCTGGATATGTTTATGCAAGGAAGGAGAGTGATGTTTCTACTGTTTTAGAGGCTTGGGAAATCTCTCTGGCTTATCTTCTCTGAGAAGGCCAGTAACAAAAACATAGCTAAATTTCTGCTGCGTGAATTCACCTCCTAGCTGAAAGAAATAATTAGGAGCCCACACCTGATTTAACACCATTTGAGATGATGGCTAGACCTGAGAAAGCTCTGCAGAACAGTCTGTTGATAGCTGAAAGCGAGCGATCGAAACCATCTGTCTCCCATGTGCTCTTGTCGTGCTCGAGGCTCTAGGTGCTGTCACAGTGCAGCCAGCACGTCGTATCATGCAGTGAGAAAGACCCTTGGCAGGCCACAGTGTACATCTGTGGCCCTCCAGCCCAAGACTTTTGGCTGCAGTCCTTCATGTGGCTCATCCTTTGCCTGCAACTAGCTGAAGCTGAGGCTAGACCAGCTCTTTCTGCCTGGTTTTAGGGTTACCCAACTGGTCAGAGGCCCCTGAGCTTTTGTCACCAGCCATAAAAGTCTGATCCTACCCTGGGAAACCTGAGAGTTGGCATTAGCACTGAAAATGATGGTGGGTGCTCTACAGGAGCTACTCGTGCTACTTTTCATGCTACTTTTTTCCTGCATTTGCAACAAGCAGTGACTTCTAGATGGAAAACATTTTGTCTCCAGTCTGTTTTGAGTATATTATAATATACACATATTTGAGGCTTATAGTTCAGCCTTTCTCAGGATATTGAAACATCTGTTTAAAAAATACAGAAAGGGAAAGGATATCTATTTCAATGTTAATGCCTATCATACCAGGGGAATTTGTGTACTGAATTTAATTATCCAAAAGTTTAGGGCACTAGGGAGTTTCAGGCTACTGTTTAGATTCACTTGATGATCTATTACAAAAAGCACTGAAGAAAACTGGAATAGAATAAAATGAGAATCCAGCCAATCATCTGAGTTTGTAGACAGGTCTGTACTGCCCTGTGCTTCAAGAAATACACAGCTGTCCTTGAGGAATTGCCCACTTCGAAATAATACAATAGGACATTATTTCATAGTGATGGGACACAGAAGTGGGTCGAGATTATGGGTAAGGAGGCCACATCAATAAACCCTCAAGTGATTGCTTATCCTCCTTTCAGTCTTCTGGTGGTGGCAATGGTACCAAATAGCATTTTTTACTGCTATTTTTATGATATCCGCAGTTGAGCAACGTGATGTGCCACTGTGTATACAGAGCTCTAATGTTCAGCTAAAGCCTCAATATATTCTTGAGGAAATCCAGGCATTGCAGATGATCAAACGGTCTCCTCACAAATTCCTAAAATGCCACTAGCTTTTCACAGTTTTCACCATTGAGTGTCATTTGAGTCACTGGCCTGCAGAAACTCACAAGCACTCAAGTAGAGGAAAGTCTTCTCCCCTGAAAAAAGCTTCTTTTTGTCATTCTAATTCTGCACTGGGGACTTTCCAATGAACAAAAGGCACTACAAGGGAGAAAGGTGATTTCCAACACCACTTTTGAGATGCCTGTGGATATTAATCCAACTCTATCTACTATTCTTGGAGGATTTGTTCACATTTTCTGTATCACCAGTTCCTCCCGAGAGGATTAGCAATTAAGTCCCCACTTCCTTCATCCTCTCTACCTGTATTTGAATCCAGCGTGGAGCTGGGGAAGGAAATGTTTTGGAAATGCAGGACGTAATTGGAAGCAGCTGATGATGACAGGATTCTAGAGTTGTTTTCTTAATTGCAATTAGGGCTCTGATGCATTTACTTTGAAGGTAAATGATTTTTGTGTCTGTTTCTGTCCTGAGTCATTTTTTTTCTTTTTGTCACAGTACTCTCACTACAGGATATGTCTTTGCCAGGCAGGCCAGTTACAGTGCTGAAAACAGCACCTGCTTTTTTGTGACAAGGACAAGGACCAGGAGCTGGCGGTGCTGTGAGCAGGGAAGGGGCACTCGTCTCTGGAGCCAGTGTGGAAGCTGCGACGCTGAACGTCCCTCCGGATGGGAATTCATTGTCAGGTGCTCTGTTACGGGCTAGGGATGAAGGACCAGCACCAGCTTTAAAAAGCTTTGAATTAAAAACCAAAGCCAGTCAGGAGGTAGAGAGTTAATAGAGAACAGAGAGGTAGAGAGTTAATAAAGCACAGAAGTGAGGACCTTGATGCAAACACTGCTGTGTTGTAAGGAGTAGAGAGAAGAAAGGGGGACCCCTTGTCATCTGTGTGTCCCAGATGTGTGACAAGGTTATGTACCTGTTTCTTCCTTCTGCTCTTTGTATGCTCTTCTGTCTTCAGTGCCTGACAAAGCAGTATGTGATTTTCATGAAAATGCTTGAGGAGGGGACAGCATAGCTGAGAAGATCAAACACTGGAGCCCCAAAGGTGTTTCTTGACTCTTATACTCATGCAGCGTGAACATGTCAGCACTCAAAGAGCTGAAGAAGCCTCCACAGACCATGGGCTGCCAAAGGGTCACAGGACAGCGATCTGCCATGCAGACGATTTGTGCTGGCCATGCAACTGGGCTTATTGTCTCCTGATTGCCCACCTGGGATGGGCTTCACTTCAAGCCAGTCACGGAGCAACCCAGTAACACCCAAACTTAGCAATCCCCACCTTGTGCATTAAGAGGACAGGGTAGGAAAGAGGCCCTAAGTCGCACTTGGCCTCAAGACCCTAAAACTGATGTGAGGGAGGCCTGTAGCTTAATAATGCAGACGATGATGGCAGCTGCTGGGGTGCTCCATTGCGTTCTTGCTTGTGAAATCTCTTTTGGAGTGCTGTGGATTTTCTGCTGAATTAAGCTCAGCTGAACAGACCATCCATTGAAAACAATTATTCCATTAACATTTGCTGAAGAAACAAAGGAAGTCTTAACAATAAACTAACTTTTTTTTTTTTTTAAACAGAGGTAATTTGCTTTCCTGGGAAGTGTCAGTGAACTGTATCTGAAAAAAGAACAAAAGTAAATTGTGCAAGACATCCCGAAAGAACACCAGTCCAAGCTTTCTAACGCATCATATGTTCAGCGTCTACAAGATATTTTACAGAAAACCTATTATAAAAATGTTTAGCATCTTTTTTGTTTTTTCAATTACATTTTTTCACTAATTTGACAAGTGCCTTCCTTTCTAAAAGCCAAAGAGTTTTACCCATCAAACTGGTAAGGAATGCTAATTTAAAGCTAGTAAAATGCTAGCTGAAAATATGTATCATACCATTACTTGTCTATAATAGGATTATGATTTTAAGGCCTGCTGAAAGGTCACCTGAAAAGTGTCTTCTATTGTGAAAGGCATTATAGGTTTGTGAGAGATTTCTTCTAACTCTTAATTCCTTTAAAGTACTTCCATTATATTTTGGGAAGGTCTAGAGAGAAAATAAATTGCAAAGCAAATAATTTGCTTTTTTGTTAAAATCTGTTTTCTGCTCTAATTAAGATCTCAGGCTTCATCCTAATACTGATTAGCAGCTTTTGCAGAGTGTATTACTGGGTGTTGAATACTCTGTAGCATTGTGAGATGCTGAAATGAATGAAGCAAATCTTGGCAGGTGGTTATTTTACTGTATGTTTGTGTTAAATATCAGTGATTTGAAGTTTCCTGGATTGAGTTTTAGCACAAATGCTACAGAGGTGGCATAGTGTAGAAAAAGCAAGTGAGGCAGTCAGAATCAAGTGACTTACTACACTTTTTGCGATTCTATGCAGTGTCTGCATTTTACCTCCATAAGCATGCAGGATGTAGCTAGAATAGGGTTCATCTGAAAAATAATTCTGTTGCCATTTTATAGATGCTTGTATAGATATTTAAGCATATATTTATCCGTAATGGCAGATAAATGTATGTGTTTACTTACAAATATGTACATGACACATAGTTGTAATACAAATTATATCTATGAAATGTGTAATTATTCCCTATGCCACTGCTATTGTTTTAGCCTGATGTGTCTGCCATTTCATGAGGCTATGAATAATTTTTAATACACTTACTTTACCATTTCTTCCTGGGAAAAAAAACAACTCAAAACTATTTTGGGCAGTTCTGCTGAAGCACAGTCCATTTCATGAGGGATAACCTTCTGGCTGAAACCAAGTTTCTGGTGGATATTGTTGCACTGGGAATTATGACCTGGTGAGTGGTAACCAAAATTTCACATTCCAGGCATAGCAAACCTTCCTGTTGGTGGCAAAGGAGCTGAGGAAAAAGCCAAGAAGGAATCAGGGGAAATGGCTTCAAACTAGAACAAATTGCTGGATAACTGTGTTGTCAAAAGGTCAAATTCCTTCTTTAGGCAAATCTGCAAAGTTCTGCAGAGGTTGGAAGAATTGCACAAGTGTGAGGAAGAGGAAGGCAAACCGAAGAAGTAATCCTTCCCATATGACCTGCAGGTGTTGCTGCTTGACCTCAGAGGAATACAGAAAAAGGGAAGAACTGGAAGTTAGCACTCTGAGCACTCACAAACAGAGATTCTTTTTTTTTAAGGAACATTCAACTTATCATAGATATTTTGGTTGGAAAGGACTCTCAAACTCATCCAGTCCTGCTGCCTACTTGAAGCAGGACCATCACGAGTGCTAGATCAGGTTGGCCATGTCTTTCTCTAGCAGAGGCTTGAAAGCCTCCTGAGATGGATACTCCACAGCCAGTCTCAGTAGCCTGTTGCAATGCTGCATGATTTTCCTTGGTGGAGACAATTTTCCTATTTTTCCTAGCCAGCTCCCCAAACTGTGATTTGTGGCTGTGGTCTCTTGCTATACAGACTGCTACTACTGAAAAGACTGTGATTCTGTCATCCTACATGAAGGGTAGCTACTCTTCAAGTAGCAGTCAACTGCTATTAGATTGCCCTCTTGATAGTGGCTACCATGGGTGACTGTGAAGGGCAGTCCCTGGGACAGCTTTTAGCTGTTGGCTGTGCAGGACATTTGTTGTCAGCGGGCACTGTTGTAGCTGAATGTTTCCAAAGTGGTGCTCGTAAGTCAAAGCAAAATGGCCTGAAAATTTGCAAATGTGAAAAGTACTAAAATGAAAGATGGAAAAATGAATCGCACATATCAGTGCTAAAAAAAGATTTGCTGCTCTATCAAAATATATGTGCTTCAAGCATGGAAATAACAACTTCAGCATAGAGTATCATCCTTTTTGTCTAACCTAGCAGGCAGCAAGCTGCTACGATACTTTCGGCTGCATCTATGGTATTAACCTTCCAATTCTCTGGCACTTGGGTTAACTGGCACAAAATGACCTATGCTCATGCTGGAAAGCTTTCTTACCCTCCAGACAGAGACTGCACCCAAATTCGCTTTGGGAATTTGGGAATGAATCCTGGCTCAGGCTAACTCCCAAACCAGATTGCGGCAAAATTTATTTGGCATGGGCCTGGGCCATGCCAAGGGACTGCTTTGGCGGTGTAGATGAATAAGTTCTACTGCTCAGGAGCACTCCTGGCACTGTTCAGGGCATCTGTCTAGACATAGTCTCAGTGTCTAGTTTGGTACACAGAAACATGCTTTGTCTCTTATGCTGTGGTTGTCTTAACACCAAGATTTTTTTTCATGAAAGCTTGAAATCTCTCTTTTGGCCCTATTTAAAGCCAAGGTCTGGCAGAATGGTAGGTGATATGGATGTGGGCTGCTATTGAAGGATATCTCTTCCTTTGTTCTCTGAAAAGCTTTAGGTCCTGACCAAAGCAGAGGAGGCAAAATCCTTTTCCATTAACTGGGCCCTCCAGTCCCATGGGAGCGTGTGGGAGTGAAGGACGAATGTTCTCAATAAACAGAGTGAGAGGAGCAGCCTTCTCCTGTAAAGCCCTACCAAAGCCTTGTTAGTTGGGGAAAAAAAAACTAATTCACTTTGGGAAGTCATCTGTCCCAGCTATGTCTTCTCCGAGCTATCCATGTGCACTCTCTTTGCAATTAGGAGATATATGTATCTCCAAGGAGTGCTTCATCATACTCACAGGGATATCTAAGAGTGCCAGAACAAGTTGCCTTCTGAAAGTGCCTATTTCTATCCATCATCTACAGGAAGGGCTTTCAAATGACATAACTACATCACTTTTAGAGAACCAGCGTTAGGTGAGGCAAATTTCTCGCCTTAGAGCTCGATGATTACCAATGAAAATATTTGCAAACAAGGATTTGCAAACTTGCTTTGATTTTCAGAACTTCTTTTATCTTGTTTTGATAAGCAACATCTCAAGTAATATCTTATACAGGAATATTTTGTGAACAAATGCATTATTGTGCTGCAAACACTTGCATGATACCTGCCAAACTGCAGATGCAAGCATGGCAGTTGGTGAGGATTGCAAGCCCTACTGTGGACTCTAAAAATTGGCCTTAATTTTGTCCCTGAAGAACTCCATCAGAGCTGGTGAGGAGGAAAATCATCCTGCTCCTCTGAAGAAGGACTGCAGTCATGCTCACTCTGCAAGCTGCATATAGTAAATTCTTAAGTCACTACTCACGGTGGACAGGCTGACATCTGCTTGTGGAAAATATTTGATGGGTCTTTCTGGATAATAAGATATTTTCTAAAAATCAACACCCTCTTCCAGATTGATATTCAGGTTTAATTGGATGATTTGCAGGTGTCTCTCTGCTCTCCTTTCTAACCTTGATTCTATCTGAAATACTTATGGGGAAAAGATTAATATTTCACCTCCTTTTAAGCCATCTGTCCTTACCCCTCCAGAGAGTATTTTTATTAAAGCCTTTTATTTTATTTGAGTGTGTTTTATTTTGTCATGTTTTATTTTATTGCGCTTCAAAGTTAGTAAATCTGAATCTGTCAAAGAGATTGTTCTCTTTGTAAACTGAATCATTGCATTTTTAAAATTTAATATCTCCCCATCCACACACAGTCTGGAATTTAAAACAGGCCTCTGACCTTGGGTTAATAGATATAATTGTCATGATTTCACGATGTTACTATCATCAGTGCTAGAATCAGTCTAGAAAAGAGATTTCTTTTTCCATCTCAAAAATGAAAGGAAGGAAGGAAGGAAGGAAGGAAGGAAGGAAGGAAGGAAGGAAGGAAGGAAGGAAGGAAGGAAGGAAGGAAGGAAGTCTCCTTCTCTGGAGGTCTTCAAAACCCGCCTGGATGCCGCCCTGTGCCCCGTGCTCTGGGTCTCCCTGCTCGAGCGGGAAGGTTGGACTAGATGATCTCTAGAGGTCCCTTCCAACCTTGAATATTCTGTGATTCTCTTCTGTGATTCCGTGGTACTGCATGGAATGGAAAGGGGGCCGTTTTCTGTTGCAGAGCATGGAAGGAGTCAGGAATCACAGATGCACGTAAAGGCTGGAGCAAAACACCAGGATTGCCAAAAACCCTCGGGGGCAGGAGCTCTGCCAGGCCCTCGTGGCATGTCTGCAGCTAAGCTCCTGCTTCCCACATCTCCTGCTTGGACAGCTGTAAGGGCTCCCACTTGAGCTGACTGGGGAAAACAATACTCCAGTGCAGGGATGGTGATTTAGTGGGCCACACTGGCCAGCTCCCACATATGATTGGTCATCTGTGTAGTGATATGATTCAGCCTTCATAAATCATGGGGACCCAGCAACTCGTAACAGGGCACAGAGGCTGACTGCTGCTCACACTTCGCGGTGAGGGAACACACTGTGGATGGATGGATCATCACAATGTACAGAGGAACTGAAACCTTACCCTGAAAGCAGTATAAACGCAAGGTGAGGCTCAGACCTCCTACAGACCACGTGCTGCGGCCTCGTGAGCTGCTAGCAGTCCTTGTCCTGTTGTTTATTCCTGATCGGTGGCACTGAGTTACACCATGGCAAAGCAGAAAAGAATTGGAGAGATGAAACAAGCACGTTGGGACACAAAGCGCTTAAGAGGGCCAAGCGGTGTTATATATAAGAGTAGCAGCTGCATTTTATAGCCTGTTGCTCTTCTGGGGCACTGGGTAAAGCTGCCCACCCACGTTCCTCCCGCAGCCGCTCCGCACGTGGCGAGGGTCGGTGGAGGCCGCCTCAAAAGACAAAACAAGCACAGCTCTTCCTTAAAACCTGCCACCAGAGCCAGCACCTTCAATCCGCCCAGCCCCACAACACAGCAGCAGGCTGCAGGACACAGCTTGGGCTCACAGACATCCTTCTACTTGTGCCCCTCTACACAGCCCTGGCCAGGCCACATCTGGAGCCTGTGTCCAGTTCTGGGCTCCCCAGGACAAGAGGGATGTGGAGCTGCTGGAGAGAGTCCAGCGCAGGGCTACCAGGA
>JAVCKT010016596.1:1372-25386 GCA_032273925.1 Rhynchotus rufescens
CTCTCTCTCTCTTTTTTTTTCTCTCTCTGTTTGTTTTTTTTTTTTTCTCTCTCTCTCTCTCTCTCTCTCTCTCTCTCTCTCTCTCTCTCTCTCTCTCTCTCTCTTCTCTCTTTCTTCAGAGTACATTAGTATACATTACATTTAGTGCCAGCATAATGGACAGGAAAAAATACCAAGTTGTTTATAAAAAGGGAATGGTCTCATTCATGTTGGATAACATCCCAAATTCCAAAACATGATTTACAGTCTCTGGCCAACTCAGAGCTATTTTGCAACACAGGATTTCCCAAGCCTGCAGGGTGGCATCTTCAGATGAAAAGAACAAGTGACCTCAGAGGTAAGAAGCTGTAAGAATCTCCTTTTACACACTCTGAAAGTGCACTTTGTCCAAGGGCTATACTTTACACTGTGAATATGCTTTGTTGATAGTCTTATGAAGTTGGCAGTTAATGTTCTTAATTTCAGGGCACAGAATTCAAAGGGAATTTAGTTTTTCAGAAGTCTTGATTCATAAATGAGGTGATCACATGTTTCAAAGAAATCCACTTCTCCATGCTTCCACCCTGTTCAGCAGGAATTATGAATTTTACTACAACTCATTGGAGGACACATTGTCTCCACAAAGTATCTTGACCTTTTGGTGGCCAATGCTATCAATGATTTAGAGATATTTTTTCATCCTTTTGGGAAGAAACAATGAAATTCCTCCTCTGCACTTGAAAGTGGCAAGTTACTCATGGAAGTCTCAGGATTAGAGTATATCAAGAAATCTATAGTTAAAATTGCTGGTTAGACCCATACAGAAGGATAGATATGTAGCCTCCATAGATCTATTGTTTGAATGTGCTTAGGAATTCTGTGTTTGAATAGACTTAGGAAAGCCAAAACCCATCTGCAATTAAATCTGTCAAGGAATGTGAAGAGTGTCAGTAAGGGCTACTCCAGGCACATCAATGGTAAAGGAAGATGAGGGAAAACATGAATCCGCTGATGAATGGGCCAAGGGACACTTCCTCAGAAAAGTATGTCTAACTGAAAACAGAGTCTTTTGATAAAAAGCACAGATCAGGCAGGTATTTTTTTTAACAAGTTCATTATTGAACACTTCTGAGAAATCTAACCTTTTAATGTAAGGTCTTCATTTCCACTCTTTAAAAAATCTGCCTGCTAAGAGTTTCATTTTTGAAAATAATTGGGAAGCCTCTGGCAATTTAAATGTGCACGGGATATTTAAAAAATAAAACACTGTATTAAGAATCATCATTCTTTAAACTTGTGACAGTTGCACCAAATAGTAGACCCATACAAATGCATCTGATGTGAAAAGGAATTGCTTGCAACTGTTCTTAAATAGGAAAACACTTAATCTGCTTCTCAAGGTCGTGAATCATTTGTGTAGAAAATGACTGCTGTTGAAATACCCGTGTTATATTGTAGATGAATGCTACAAGAGAATGATCAAGATGTCCTTAGTAGTTTTTCAATCCAGAAGAGAAGTACAGGACAGAGAACATGAGACTCTTGACCTCGTAGAAATTCAGAAGTGACAGCCAGCACCAACCAGACCATCTCTATGCCTGTTGAAGAGACGAGGCTAAAAAGAACCTGTGATGAAATATTAGACAACTTGTAAGAAATTCACAAAAACAGATGTTCATGTATGTCCTTTTGGAAGGTCAGTCCAAAGATCCCAAGATCTTTGCAACTACTGAACCAAAGATACCAGGTAATATGTCAAACATAAAGACTGTTCAGAGCTAGAATACTGTGAAGCTGCTATGAAGCAAGAAAAGGTGGTTTGGTATAATGGCCAAACATGACAAAGGCTATCTAAGCATATGCAAAAGCAGTCCAAGTAACAAATAAATAATTAATGCAAATATACAGAGTTCCAAAAGGATAGTGAAACAAAGCAGAAATAGGTCTTTTCACCATAACCCATTAATCTTAACTTAATCTTACCTCTGAATAGCTCTCAAGACATTTGGGAATCAAACAAACTGCCAGAAAATACTGCAGTGATCATCATGAGTACAAGAGGAAGCAACTCAGCCAGTGTACCATCCCAAGTGATTAGAGTGGAATAATAAAGCTTGGATGGCTTTTCATGAGTTTGTGGAATTTGCTAACTAATACGAATTTTCTTATATTGCAACATCATGGCCAGACAAACGGCAAAGCCCAAGTCACTAATAATATTGCTAAGATTTTAGTAAGAAAAGATGAAAAAAAAAAAAGAAAAGTGATGCATAGGAAATTATTCTTTAATGGACAAACACTTCCATGGGATATCTCAGTAAGAGACTGAGTAGAAACACCTCTGTCCATTCAGTACATGGTGTACTAAAACATGCAGTGGTTAAAAAAGTGCAGAAAAAAAAGTCTATATCTGCACAAGTCAAGCCCACTTCTGCAAATAGATCAAGTCTCCTCATATGTTTCTTCTTTACAAAAAGTATACATGTGTTGAACTGACGTATTGCATTCAAATAAGATAGAGTGACTAGACTGATATTTCACTAAACTCACTTATGCATTTACCCAGTATGAGTGAAACACGGTAAATATGCACATGCAGGATTATGCAATATCTGTTCCACAGAGATTTGATGAACAAGGCTTGAAAGGAACAAAGTTTGACAGGCAACTAAGTGATACTGGAATAGTTAATTAAAACAGCTCTAAAAACCCAAGTGCAAAGAAGACTTTATAGGCTGGAATGTTGATAAAATCTTGTTTTTTCTACAGTATCTGTGGAATATGCTCACTTTATCTAAGTATTTAGAGGAGAAATTCCACTTTATTTCCCAACCATTCTCTTATCTAGTCTTTATGGCAAAGAAGACTTGGGCTACTACTTTAGTTTTGCATATGGATCTAGGAAAAAAAAATATATATATATGTGTACATATATATATGTGTATATATGTATATATGTGACTCTAAAGGACTAGGAAAAGAGATAGAAAAATTCATGTAATGTTTTAACAAGCTTTTATCAGATCGATGTAAAGAGGGAGAAATCTGAAAGTATGAAAATAATAGGAAAGCAATAAGCTATAGAGATAGTTTTTCTTTCTATCTGGCAACCAAATTGAGCTTTACTGATCTACATTCTTCCTTTTTTTTTTATTTTGTGTGCCTGCGTGTGTGTGTTTTGCTCCTTTCCTGAAACATATTTTACCTCCTAATTTTTAGGTGCTGTTTGCTCTTTCCTGTAAATAACAGAACTGGTGGAAGTAGCTGCTAGAGTTCCTGTAAGAACATGAATAGACTAAGACAGATCATAAAGTCCCTAGTCATCAGAGAGCTCCACAGCACTGACTAGATCCAGAACTGATAGCAAAAATTTCATAAGGCAGTGCTTAGATTTCAGTAGGCTTCCTGCCTCCTGCTTCTTTTCTTGTGGGAAATGACTAAGCCCAACCTTATCACAGCCATCAGCACCGTGTTTTTCTCAACCTATAAAGAAAGGTTGGATGCCTACAGTTGAGCTGTTCCTCTGCAAGCACCTCTGAATTCCTGCCTGATGTGGAGGAGAGCTGAGCACCTCCAAACATGTGAGACCACCACATCAGAGTGCATTCATTCTCAGATGCTTAGTACCAACCCCAGGTATGGCTTTGTCCAACAGGGATACATATCTACGTACGGCTGAGAAATAGCAATGAATGTTGTTTAATCTACAGTGGAAAATTGTTGCTGAGTAAGAGGTGTTACATGGGGAGCTATTTGAGATGCTTCACATTCCTCTTACACTTCACTCTGGCATAATTCACAAGCATAGACAAGCCCTTATACATAAGGCATAAAAAAACCCCCGGAGGGTCTAATGCTATTAAGTCCTGAGTATTCATGAGATTTAGGCATGATCAGCACCTAGAAATATGGGGAACAAAGTCAGCTTCATATTTCCCTGAGTAATTGCAAATAGATAATAAGTGTAAAAGCACTTAGGTCATGTCTTGGTGCTGATTTGCTTGCCTAAGATGAGGACTCGAGCTAAGCTTTTTCCAGCTAGACCCATGTTCTGCTGCAACATCTTTTCCATTCTCATAGAGTACGCCTGGAAAATTTGCAACAGTTTCATTTACATTTAATAAAGAGGTATTCCCTGAATCAAATATGAACATGAATAATAAAATCAGAACATAAGCCCCTGCTTTGTTTGTTTTATTATGAATTTTAATTTATGATATGCTTTTCCCACATTCCTGTTCTTGGTCTTAAGCATGCTATAAAGACCTGTATGATCCAAATATTTACATTATAGATGCTATGCACAGAAGGAAACTGGGGAGTCTGGAATATATTGTCATTTGGGAGAAGCCAAGTTACAGGCCTAAGTACGTTAGCTAGCCTTTTCACTCAAAATGTTCAGCAGTGAAGTAGTTAATCAGACTGAAACCTAAGCGCTCTGTAAGTCATCAGAGTTAACATCCATTGGGAAGAACAGAACAGTTCACACCTCTCAGAACTAATCTCTCAATCTGAATGTTTTGTTCACTGTTCTGGAAGGTCACTTAATTGCCATGAGAAGTACAGACATAATCATATGATGAAGGTATGTTTTTCTGAGTTTAGGAATGGAAAATCAAAGCAGATTAAGCATCTATCCAGGTATAAAATATATAGTCTTTATTCTTAGCTGTTTTGACCAACTCTCATACTTCTAAACAGAGCAATAGAAATTTCATCTCCAAATATTCTCTGAGGGGCAAGTTTTTTTTTTTTTTGATCATTAAACAAACTGTGTTTCATTCACATTTTGGTTTCAAACACCTGTGAGATGAGTTAATGGGGTTTATTATTAATTGTAAATATGAGTAGGAAAATAGCTTTTTCTAGAAAATGTCATGATGTTAAAAGATAAGCGAAGTTATATTGATATTAAGCATTCCTTGACAGCCTGAGTAGGCTTTGACATAAACAAAAACATGTTTTTGTGTCAGTTACAGCCAGTGGGAATAGGAGAATAAGAGGATGAAAAAAGATCGCCTGTGTCACTGCTTCCAGTCTCTGCTAGGTCACCAGCCAACACGTTTTCTTTTTGCAGATACTCTAAGGAGGACTGAAGGCTGCTGCTGCTGACATAATGTAACAGCCCTCAGCTATATTGGCAATTAGGTTTTACCCACTCTGATAGCAACACTGGGCTTTTCTACATTACCAGTTATTGTTTATGATCATTAGTATATTAAACTTGTACAACCAGTCTGCAATTTCCCAGTATGGATAAACTTGGAAATTACACTGGAATGAGGAGGACAATATTCAAATAATATTCTTAGAAATTCTGGAACAAAAGAAACCACTTTTCCCTTCAGTTTTTATTCTGTCTTAATGGTATTTTTTTTTTGTCCTTGTCATTTATAAACTGTATATCTGAAATAGACGTGTTGATATCTAAGGAATGTGAAGGATATGCTCACATGGCAATTTTTCCTTCTTGTACAGGAAGAGTTTACATGGCTTTTATGCTTTGTGGGGCTATTTTCAAAAAACCTATAGATTTATTGTTTCATTAATTATCAGTTAATTATATTAATTAATTATTAATAAAATGCAGATTTAATTATTTTTAGACTGAAGGATAAAGGCACCCTTCAGTCAAATTTGGTTTAAATCAACTAATGAGGTCAGAAGTTATTAGCAGAGGGATACAAACTGAGAGACTCAAATATGCGTACACTGTGACCTCCTTAGAAATATGACTAAAATCAGTGTCATTTCACTGCAATTTCTAGAAGCTGGAGTTGTAAAATAGAAGATTCCTGCTCTCTCCACTCAGACATTTGCATTCTGATACAATGGGATCTTTCCGGCCAAATATCTCTGTGTTACTCATCTTCTGAATAAGATAACTATATTTGGAGTCGCATTACTGACAAATTTACTTGTCAGCATCTACTTGTGATAAATGTAATGGTCCTTGGAGGAAGAAAGACCGAAGAAGCAGGAGAGAGGAATTCTGGAGGAAGCTGGGCCAGGAACACTGTCTGCAGTTGCAGCATCTCTCTGGGCATGACTCATCACAACTTAGTAGTTAGGCTTTAAAACATGAAGGTCTCTCATGTTTCTGCTCAGCAGGCAGTACATGAAACATGTTGGCATCAGTCAGTTCACTGAGTTTCACAGCAAGAAACAGACTGGTAACAGGCAATTCTCAAATAAAAAGAACCCAACAAGATACTATGAAGGTATAACTAGAAATATCCTTTCTCAAAACCACTACAGAAGAACACTACACTTTTGCAGAAGAAGCAAAACACTGAAAACAAGAATTGAACCTTTACCCAGAGATCATGTTAGAATAGGGAGGGTAAGTAATATCTCTTTGGGAAAAAATAATAAAAGTTAGTCAATTGTAAATTTTGATAGTATTTTTCTTATACAGCGTGAAATTTCAGAGAAAAATGCTCTTTGTCATCTGAATCTGAGAAGCTATGTGAAAGGCAAACATTTACATATTGGATCTGGAACTTCCATTCTGTGCTTCAGAACTCCAACTACTCGTGTAATGGAAGAAGCAGAAGATTCCCTTGCTGCAAATTGGATCCTTTGAGTCAATGTTGAGAGAATAAGATCTAACTCAGATCTTATTTCAAAGAGCATGGACTGATGAAATGTTCAGGAGCAAAACTAAGACTATACAGAGAAAGCTGTCTGAAAGTCACTTTGGCAAATTCAAAGATACATACTGATACAAGCAAATAGGTATATTGCAGGTTGTAAACCAGTAGCTGACATATTGGTTGGAGTACTAAATGATCAGCAAACGACTGTCATTCAATAGTCTTCTGGAATTGCAAGGCCGACAAATGCATGGCCCCAGCACTATGAGGAAATGGTTATATCGAATTTGAGGAACGTGAGAAAGGACTAAAATATAATAAAAGCTTCCTGGGGTTATTGGACAGAAGCATGCCATCAATAAAAAGTTTCCTGAAACAGGCAATGTCATTGCTTGGTGTGTGTTACTGTTGATCCAAAGAGATAACACTGATTTTTGGTACACAGGGCAGAGAAAATCATGGAGCTGGTAATAGCACAGATTTAGAATAACCTCATCAAGAGAGAGAAAGTCAGGGAAGTCA
Organism: Rhynchotus rufescens; assembly: GCA_032273925.1. Classification (NCBI taxonomy): domain Eukaryota; kingdom Metazoa; phylum Chordata; class Aves; order Tinamiformes; family Tinamidae; genus Rhynchotus; species Rhynchotus rufescens. The sequence goes on from JAVCKT010016596.1 coordinate 8,470, forward strand.
TCTTGGAACCTGTCAAAAAATCTAAAACTAAGAGAATATTTCAAGGAACTGGATGGACACCCTGAGGGCAAAGTGTAACTAGAAATGCATCCTTATTTGCAGCTGGTGAAACTACCAAAATGCTAATACTAACTTTTACCATTAGCTGTGATGAGGCCATTGAAGAAAGATCTGACAAGGCTGCAAACAGGAGGTATTATTATGCTTATTGAAACTAGCACAGAGTGAATCAGCAACTGAAAAGTCGTTAGAAAATCTTCAGGTAAACAAGGATTTGCATTGAGCCGAAATCACTGAACAGAGCGCTGGAAAGAAGTCAGTATCCATTGCTGCTGACTGGAGACCTGCAGCCTTGATTTATTCATGGTCAAACCACTTGTGATATAAAGAATGGATTCTGGCTTTTTAAGTGAAGTGAGCCATCCAGTTTCTTGACAACCTTTGCCATACCTATTGGCAGATATTTTGAGCAACAGCCCAGACATGACAAGGGTTGAAACTGGAATGCTAGATGTAGAGATCATCATAGGTTAGGACATGATTGTTATGGAAAATGGGGGTATTGAGGCAACCTGAGTCCGCAAAGCCAAACTGAATCAACTTTTTAGCAAATATTGGTAATAGAATATTATCCTACCAGCCTACAAGCTGGTAAGAACATTTGAGTTCTTTTTATAATGTGTATGTTCCAGTGATCTTTGGTAGGACTATAAAAACCATAAAATTGTAAGAAAATGCACAAATCAATAGATACGAAGATTAAATTTGTCTAATTTTCAGTATGTTTGCAGATTCTGCCATGCCCTTCAGATGCCTCTGAACCCTCGAAACAGCCTACAGTGATGCAGCATGAGATGTGCCAAGAACATGGAGTGGGTACTTGAAAAAGTAAATAGAATTATAAGCCAGCATCAGTCTTAAAGTACTAAGGTATTTATGGAACAGCTGGAGCTACAACTTGACACCTCAGGAGGAGGCAAAGCCCGCTTTTTGTGCAGCCTGCTCTAAGGATGCCATGACAGACTCAGGGAAGTGATACATGAGGTTGAAAAGGAAGTTCTAGCTATACTTCTTGTAGTGAAATGATTGTGTCAGGTTACCTCTGAGCACAAGTTAGATGTTATCACGTGTAATTAGAGAGTACCATAAAAAAGCAATGGTGGGGGTAGCCAAATGACTTGAGCAGTGAGATTCCAGAGACAGAAAATGAAGATGCGGTGACGCCCTGAAAAGTTAATTTTCTGGTCAAAAAGATCCATGCATACAAAACATGACAAAAACATACATGCAAAACAACATTACAGAAAGATTTTCCAGATAATCCTAAAATCAAGGTTGTTGCATTGCTTTGTTTTGTTTTCTGAAATGCAATGCAGAAGATCTATGAGGTAAAGGAAATAGGATAAAATGATCTTGCTCACTTTATAATCAATGTATTATAAGCCATTATCAATTTCAACAGCTACTTACCCTTATTGATAAGAATTTTGTTTGTTCTTACATCTCTTTAATCATTATGATTAAGACAATTTTGAGAACAGCTGGAAAAATTACAGTGTTCATGGAACAAACCCAAATTATGGATTTATAAATATTATAATTTCCTGAAGATTTCAGGGTATTTCTTAGACTGAAAGGTTCTTAATAAAATAAGAGGGCTCTATCCAGGGACCTGGGAGAGCTAGCTTCCGTCTGCTGCTCTCTATGAACTTTAATTCCTCATCCTGTGTGTATGAGTAAAATTACACTTACCTATCACAGGATTGCCTGATGTACCTTAATGATGGAATGGTGCTTAGAAATGTGGTAAATTTGAAGGTATACATGATATACCTATACAGATCTGCAAATATTTAGGGTTTTTTTGGTAAATATATTTTAACATTTGTTCATAACTGATGTTTGTTCATAATTGTCCAAAGCTGTTCAAAATGCTACTTATATTAACGAAGTTTAATCACTTTCTCATTAGTAGCTTATTATAATAATTAATTCATTGTTTGTAAATAGAATCAGATAATTTAGCATTTTCTGCTTATTGAAGGTCTGACCATACATGTGTCTATTCCTTATCTGCCTGTTTACATTTACATGAACAACTAAATATTTTTTAATTCTTTACTATCATCTGCACATTTCTCTATTATGTCCAGGAATAACACACTAATCTCTGTTAAATCAACCTTCAGTAATATTCTATGGACCAAATCCAAAGTTATAACTTTCTTGCATAGTTTTCATAAAACATTCCATACAAGAGTAGCATAAAAATCTTATGTATTTTTTTCATTATCAGCAATAATAGTACTAATTTGCTAACTTATTTGCAATACATATTTAAAATTAACAAGTTAATATTGCCTCACAAGTAAAACTTAAACCTACTGTTTGTTGTACTTCATATTTCATTCCTACTGCTGAGACTAGTATGAGACTAGAAGTACTTTGAAGCAATAGATTTCAACTATAAACTCAAGATAGATAAAATATTTGAGAAAAAAAGGAGACAAAAAGAAGAACAAATTTAAAAATTACATTCTCTGTTCTAATCTGACAGCACCATACAAATCTTCTTAATGCTTTTACTATAATAACATAGTCATGTCTATGTAAAATTGTCAAGATCAAGCAGGACACTACTTGTGGCTTCCTTGTGCACTTTCAAGGCACCAAGTGATTGCAGCTCCCATTCATTACTGTAACTTTGCCTGTCCTATTGCCGGCTGCTTCCTTGGAGAACAAAAAAAAGGCAAGAAAATAGAACTGCTTCCAGGCAGAATTTCTTTTTAAGATCATGGCAAAAAAATCAGGCCACACGAAGAAAAGAGGAAAGGAAACTTTATCATCACTACATGGTTGTCTCCCAAAGTCATAGGAGAGCTAGCTACATGTGCCAGGACCTTTTTGTCTGTTCTGAGAGCCAGAGTTGTTTTCCAGACGTACCTGTGGCTTCTCCAAGGTCGTAATGGAGGCAGACAGACAATGCTTGAGCACCAGTTTCGCCTCCCTTTCTGACTGGCAAGTCTCGGTTACCCAAACACAGCTCCAATACATTTTCACATAATATCTTATTCCTTGGTAATGGATGAGGCTACAATCGAACAACCTCTAGACCTGAAAACTGTCCATGTTCATTCACAGAAGGAGGAATTTTCTGGTGACCTGAGAAACTGGGCTGACAAAAAAAAAAGTATCAGTTATCTTGAGGGAAGGGAAGTTTGCTCTGACTAGATAGTATCACTCCAAGATTTCTCCTTTCAGCAAGAGGTTGGGAAGCATGACGCTTGCTTTCAATTTCAGTGATATTTTCTGCTAAATCCATTGCAAATGGATCCATTGCAAGCTGATTGCCTAGAGACTATAGCTACTGCTTATAGCTTGCAAGAGAGACAAGACAGTGTAATGATCTGTGACTGCACACCGTACATGTAGACTACAGCCATCAGTCAACTACATAATCTTTAGCATCAAGATTCATTAAAATCAGTAGAAGTCCTGTTGCTAAAACTCTGTATGCAATTTGGGGAATGTAGGGGTTAATACTATAGGAACAAGAAATTGAATAAAGAAACAAGTGAAAAAGAACCTGTTAGAGCAGAAGTGGATGCAGACAGAGTTTTGTGCTTGTGGCTATAGATTACTCTTGAATTTTCACCACATCAACATTTTGAAAAGAAAACAAATGACTGTCTATCATTTCTTAGGTGGTGGTATTCTTTTCCCTTTTTGTTATACTCATGAAAATTACTGCTTGGTAAGAATTAAGGCTTTTTCAAAGATACTTAAATCCATATCAGCAAGTCACCGTACCTTCTTTCTTCTCAAATATCTAATTGTAACAAAGTGAGTCGTTGGGGTTTGAAAGTGTTAAAAAGAAAGTTAAACCTTAATTATGGGCTGTAAGCTGCTAAAGGGAGAATACTAGAGTGTAGCAATGACATCTGGACCAGTACTAGTGCACGTAATGCATATCTGTCACTGACAACTCACTGGGTTACATTTAATTCACAATCATCAGTCATGTCTTCTTCTTTCCAAAGCACAAAAAGAAATCACAACAGCATCAGAGGCAGAAAGAATATCTTCAGAGGACAGACTTTTTCAAGTACTGTGGTTCAAGAGGATGACTTAACAGATGTTTGCATAGTGGAAAAAATAAAAAATAAAAAACCAAAGTGTTTGAAACTTCCATAAGCCTTGCTAATAGGTAATTTGCCCTATATAGTAAAGTTAATGAAAAGCATTGTAGCTTTTTTTCACCCATACACTCTGTTTCTGAACTTATTCTCCTTTCTCTTTGGCTTCAGGGGAAGCTTCTTTGTCTCTCTTCTGTGTATCTCAGAGCACAGCCTGGATACCATAGTGAAATGTGAGTAATATTCATCAACCAAGGGGAAATAACTGTCTCCCTCTTCTAAATCTGAGAACCTGAAGCAGTTACAAATTCGGCCCAAAGACTGGCTGAGCTTGTACACTACACATTAGCCCAAGGAATAGTGAGTAATGGAATAGTGGTGAATAGATATCAGCCTGAGTAAGAGCAGTAAATACTGGCTTCATAAACTTGGACACGAAAGCAGTATGTTAAAGCCTTGATTTGCACTGGTCTTCCCCCTTGAAATGAGCAAGTAGCAAGCTGCAAGTGACTAAAAATTCTCTTAAAAATGAAATTGTTGCTTCCATGGCTCCACAACCAGAAGGCATATGGACACAGCTGATTTTGACCTAACAACTCAGTTGAGGCAACAAAACAGCAGAAGGTATGGTAAATGCAGACCTCTTTGATCCCAAACTAAATGACAGTTTTAGCACTAACACTTGTCCAGATGCCTTTGTTACAGATCAGAAAATCTGTTTGGCAAGCTCTCACTCATTTGGCTTTAAGTATTTCAGTGGTCCTCCCACTAGATGTAGTCTCACCACATAAGTCATGTTTCAAGACAGAGTGAACAGATGAGCTTGTCTTACTCAATCACTAATATTGATTCACACATTCGCGCAGAAGAAAATGCAACTTTGAATTGTCTTGGCAGAGAACACACCTTATACATGCACAATTAAAAATTAAGAAGTGGTAGGTGCCCTAATTAAAACTCTTCAGGGTGAGTTCTATATTTGTCTACACTTCATTATTCTTGTCCTCTTTGTGTCTTTTTGCCTTTGTGACCTTTGACTAGGTGCACATTTTGCTGTGGTTTATGGGAATTATGATTCTCGTTCATGGTAGATTGACTAGGATCTCTTTGGACTATCCAGTGTATAATCTTTCTCTATGTATTGCTACTGTACTACTGTATGCATTAGCACTGGCCCACTGGGAATCATTTCATCTTAGCCTTCATGTATGCATTCTAATTATTTTACTACCATGCTACCACTGGAGCTTAGTGCTGAAAATAGAATCTACTTTTCACAAGGTCCACCAACAATATTACAATTTGTGACATTATAGGTTAAGCTGTCACTAATAAATATGAAATAATAGGGCACTTTGTAGTATGATGAATATTAAATTGAAAAGTTAAAAGCACATTAAAAAAACAAATAAATGTATATTATTCTGAAATAACTACCTATTAGAATAAAATGCAGTCATAATAGCATCATATGTTTAAAACTAACATTTTATGGTATCATGAATTCTGTGGTAAGCTATTATTACTGTTTATTATTTATATTATGGTAGTGCCCCAAGGTTTGGGCCCAGCTGTACTAGGCACTGTAATAATAGTTTTATGTATATATATATATATTTTTTTCTCCTGCCATACCTGAACACCAGTCTTTCTCTGTTTGCTCCATTTCCAAATTGTCTCTTCCTTAAATTTGCATCACTTCTCAATGTGCATCTGTCTGCCTGTCCCAGTTAGCAGCCTTAACATTTTTTTCAACTTATTCTTCACCTTACCATCCCCTAACTTCAAAAGGGGTGACTGACCCTCTTCTCTCCATAGTCTCTACACCTTGAACTTCTCCTGTCTCTTAGCTGTTAAATCAGTCCTAACAGTCATCTGTCCTGGCATTAGTGGCAGTTTTTATCCATCACCCCGACTCCCATCAGGCTTTTAGGTGGAGATAACTTACTTGCTATTTGCTCTTTTCCCCTCATCCCGATCATACTGCTGCCTGATCAACTCTCCACCACAGGCTTTGGCTCCTCAATCAAATGTTTCAAGCTTGGCTGTTTTGCAGGATGTATTATCACCTGTTGTCATTAAAAACTGTAGCTAATTCTTCCCTCCTTGACCCCTTTTTCAGGGCAATTGATAGGGGATCATATTTTAAGGAGACCTTGGCAGAATTTACCTCCAGCGTCATGTTTTTGACCTGCTTGTTTTGTAAAATATGTATGTAGAATATTTTTGATAAAAGAAAACAGTGCAATAATATGAGTGATGCCTAGTGATTAATTTATTTGCATATTTGGAAATAGAGATGTTTATTCATCAAAGAGATATGTAGTGAAGACCAAAAACTAAGATGCTAAGAAATATCACCCATAACATACTGTTGTTTTTCAGAGTGGCAGAACATTCTTGAATTCAGAATATTCCCAGACAAATTAGCGGATAATACTGGGATTTGTGGCAGACCTCTTTTAGTATTCATAGGTGTGCCAGCATAATACAATTCATTTAGGAATATGACACATCTATGTAATTTGTAGGTGTTGACTGTCTAACCTTCAGACAACTTGATGGAAAAAAATAATTCATCCATAACTGAGACCTTTATTTTTCAATCCATAACATTCTATTTAATGTATTAGAAGTACATGAAAAGAATAGAAAGACAGGAAAAGTAAAACAACAGAAAGAGAAAGAAATGCCTTACTGTACAACATTTTAGCAAATAATATAAAGATAGATTATTCCATATTCCTCAATTCTTTACAGTTAAAGTTCTATCAGTCTTTCTGTGGTCTATCTTACTTATCATTCTGATAAAGTAAGAGAAAAGCCATTATAATAATACATAAATATGAAATTTATTTCTCCAGGAATCCAGACAACTTGAACAGACAATATTGAAGTGCATATTATGAATATTTTATCTCACGAATAGGATCAACTTCATATATAATGCTTTACATTCACATACTTAAGTGTGATGTGATATACAATTGAATAATCTGTATACTGCACAGTCATCTTTATCAAAATAAAATAGGAGTTAGAGGAAAGATAATAAAAAAGATATACTGCTCCCGTAACTATATGGTTTTCCATTTAAAATAAACTCTGTTTAATTAAAACAGAGTAAGTTTTGATTACTCTGTAAAATAAGTCTTTTCTCTTAAAAAGGCATGATGGGTATGTGGGAATATTGTCACCCATGAGCATGCAGAGCACTAGGGTGCTGTTATCTGCAGCATTTGAGCTGCTTCACAGTATCCCAAGACTATTAATTTTGCCTTTTAAACAATGCAATTTATGGCCATATTACACTTTGCATCTTTTCTCTGAGAGTATCTCCCAGATATCCTTTGCAAGTTATGTTCCACATAGGTCAGGAATAGGTGGATGTGAATTTTCCTTCCTTCCTTCCTTCCTTCCTTCCTTCCTTCCTTCCTTCCTTCCTTCCTCCTTTTTTTTTTCTCCATAGAGTATGCATAGGAATCAATTTGTCTTCTCTTTGCTCTATGACAGCAAAATTTTGAAAGAGTTTTGACCTTTTACAAATTGCTGCCCTGTGAAAGCATCCTGAGGCTGAGTTTCTAGCTCCACTCAGGAGCTCACCCCAAGATTCCTGCTCACCCCATCAAATCTCCGGCCCTAGATACTCTCTCTGGATCTGTGTTCTGGTCCTGGGTCTCCACTTCCACTGGCTCCCCAGGTCTTTGGCCCAAGTCACCTTCCTCATGGCCTCGAGCTTCCTTCCCTTCTTCTCCGTGCTGGTACTTTTCTCTACAAGAACGCTCAGATGATCCTGTTGGATACTAAAGTGCTTTAGGTGATCACTAATTTGGAGACAAAAAACCTCTTTAGTAACAGGGATTGTTACTGAAAGAGACTATGCCTAGCTCCATTTCTAGTTTACTTCCCAGCCCTGTATGTCTCTTTGTAGGAGAGGACAGTAGAGCCTAAGTATTTGCAACTCATGCAGTTAAGAACTGCAATTGCTCTGGATAACAAGAGATACATCATCATTATCAGTGGGGAGGAGTGAGCCCAACAAAACACACATTGTGTGAACAATTGGGTAATTGGATCACCACTGGAAACGCAGCCTGAAAAATAATTTCAGACTGAACCAATGGGGCTATAACAGAAATTATACCCCCTATTATCACATTCCTGTGGATCCAATTCTAACTAAAAGCAAAAGGCTTAAAGGTGCTCTAGTACATCCACACACACCAGAACTTTTCTGGAAGGGCTAATCCATTTTGAAATATATGCCAAATTGGAAAAATGCTCCATTCTTTCTTAACTCAAGTTCTTGCATTCAGGCACATAGGGAATATAGAAAAGCAACCTTTTTCTGAAACAAAAAAGAGAAGGAAAAAAAAAGCCTCTACCACTCAGTATATTGTACATATCTTGGCTGTGTGAGTGGGAAAAATTCTGGAGCATGATAGCATGCATGGATATGGTGTGCCACTTTTTTTATATAAGGAATAATGAATTTTATGCTCGCCTGTTTCTGTTCCTTTGTCTATTTTTAATTCAAATATGTAAAAGCTTTTCTTAATACAGACTCCCAGGTGTCAGTTGCTGCCTGGAGTCCCTTTTCTTTCCTCTATTGTTCTCTTAATTGTTACTTCAAAACAATTAGCTGGGCATTCATATGCAAATGAATGCAAATGTACAGGGGATTGGGTGTGAGAGAATACCACCACTCCTTAATTTCCACTTCAAGGTCTGCTGGTAGGAGCAACAAAATTGCTTAACGATGTGATTTTCCTGGGCCACAAAGGGTGAACTCCTGAAAATTCCAGCCATCCTGCTGGCTCGGCAATTGTTCACATTCTGCTGTTTCTTGGTAAGATTTTTATTTATTTATTTATTGGTTCTGTACACTGTGTTGAACTTGTCACCCAAAATTGCCCTTGCTCCTTTATGCTCAAGGACAGGCCCAACAATTTGGATATGCTCCTGATTAGGATACAAGGTACATTATTAATATCGCTACCATTAATGTGATTTGTTAAGGAGTAAAATTGCTCACTTGAAGGAATTTCTCATGTCTCAGACAAAATAAAACTTTTATAATTTATAAAAGAGTATGCTTTATTGCATTTAAGCCATAGAAGAAAGATACACTGACTGATAGGCTAGGACTGGGGATGAATTCTAGAGAGACTTCACCAGTTGTTAAGATAAATCTGATCTCCTTTGGAGCTGTTATATTTGTTATATAAATCTGCATTCCCTTTCAGGCTGTATAGTAAAACTCTTTATGAAAAATAGTTGGTTATTCAGCATTGAGAACTGCTTTACAAAGACAAATACCTTAGCTTTTCAGATCCAATTAATATACAGAAACCAATTAAAAGACCAGGTCTTGTAATCATGAGGCAAGAAAAATTCCTGGCACTGAGAATCTCCAGAATATCTAGAATAGGAGAACTCACAGCACAGCAGGAAAACTCTGTTACTCGTATGTAGTTTCCTACCATGATCCCACCAGGGGAAAAGTTTGCCTCTCAAAGTAGTAATTTTAGAAAGAAATGTCAGAGGCTGTGGGGAAAAAGTGATTAACTTTATTTTCACAATTACTTCTCTTCTACATTAGCTCAGTGTTCTCCCACTTTTATCTCTGAAAATCATTTCCACAGTAATAAGGGACTGAACATTTGGGCAGGCACCATCTTCATTACGCACTCTGATATCTTCCTCACCACCAGATACCTTCCTTATAGAAAAGATGCCTACTGGGTGGTGGACCAACCTAGTAATCACAAAAGATTGATCTCTCACATCCTTTACTTACCAAGTTGTTTTGGGTGGATTCTTTAGGCCTGGACACTCAAATATGTTGAGATTCCCAAATACCACTGCAATCAATGAAAGTCAGGTTTTTACTTGCCTTTATCTAGACTTTAATTGTCTTCTGTCTCTTAGCTCTGGGATTGGGGCAATAGCACTGCCTTACAGTGGTGTTATGACAATAAGCTCATGTACACAGGAAAGAACTCAGACTTGGCAACGATAGGGACCATATAAATCCCTCAAGTTAAGTCACAACTAAAGTACAAATAAACAGTGAAAAAGTAGGTACTAGGTGGCTCACTCACCTGGCAGATATAGGAGCTCTGTGGGCTGTGCACAAGCACCAGATCTTCTACGACTGTGCTCGAGGATGAGAACTTGCAGTAGCAGGTCTCTATCCTCTCTCTTCTCAGTTTCACAGGTGTGAAAGTGAGGTGCAGGAGAAGCAGGAACCCCAGTGTACTCCAAATAGGTCCCTGATCTGCTTGGCTGGGCAGTTAGTCCATGGAGGATGCTACAGCAGAGCCCAGCAGGTTCGCTTAGAGGCAGCTGGAGCTGTGTGTTACACCAGTGGGATGCAGCCTGTGGCAAGTGCAGTGTACCTAGAGATTGTCCTTGGGGCTGTGGTTGCCTTTGCCTTGAATCTAAGCTGCACACTGTGCTGTATTTTGCATGCCCTGTATTTTGATATTCTTGATTGAAAAGGATGTCAGATGCCTTTAGCAACACACAACAGAGGACCTTGCAGAAGTGGCAAAGAGAAAGAAGAAAACTACTCTGCACAAAGGAATAGATATTGCCTATGGTGACTTTGTGGACATCTCCAAGGCATCAGACCACATTGTGCTTCAGAAGGATGTGGGGTCATGAGTCTCCTTGCCTTCATTTCTGCTTTTTTTTCTCCTCTGCGGTCAGTGTTCTATTTAAATAAGGGTTTTTTTTTTTTTTTTTTTTTCTCTCTCTTCTCGCCATGGACATACCCATTTATGATGATTTAGCCCTTAGCTAAGACTTAAGGTTTTGTCCAAAGCTACTACACACATGCCAGAAAGGGTCTCTAACCATAATGCTTCTATTCTTCCCTCCTTAAAACTTGGAGAAATTGAAATATCTGTCTTCATTATGGCACAAGCACCTCTAGAAACTTGGAAGGTACTGGATATATCCCCTTATGGGAAGAATAAATGTCTCATCCCAGCAGACTGTGCCCTTATTGCAACCTATTCATACCTCATGAACCAATATATTTTATCTTCATATGGTTGAAGTAGGGCAGATTTAGGGGATTTAAACAGGCAAATAAAACACATCAATCTTCCAATAAGCATGCAGGAAGTTATTATTAGCCAGTGGGCTAATAGTAAAACATACTGAAATACAAGAAAAGAAAGATTTGAACAGGCAAGGAATTTAAGCGTGTTTTGCCCTGAAATTTCTATTGAAGTTTTGTTCTTAAACAAGTTGTTTGAGGCCTTTTCCTCTTGCTTTATACAGCTGACAGTTGAAACTTAAAGTCCAAGGAATATTTTTGGTAGAAATAAGAGACAGATGCTGGTGCAGTGTTTAAACAATGGCGTATGTGTTTTGGTAACAAGATTCAAAGGATGCATTATTTATAAAGCCCTGATGTATGCATGTGGCAGAGGGTGCTTTGGGTGTATGTGGCAATATAATAACAGAACTGGTTCCTTATAATCCTCCTGCAGGACACTCCCAAGCTTGCTATTGCTGAGGCCATAATTTCCTATGCAGTTTGAACCAGCAAAGACAATAAAAGAAGTCTCTCCCTGGATGGCTCCTTGTCAGCTTTGTGCCCTCTCCCCGTTCCTGGTCAACACATGCTTGTGTTGTCCTTTGAACAAGTATGTGGATATAATCCAGGTTAAAACTCACACAGCAAAACCCCTAGGCTTTAACTGCTTATGTTCTTATGCCCATGAATCTATGGCCTGAGGATGCCTCATACTGTATGCATAAGTATGCTTAAGGCACTTTATGATTGTTCTTTAGTCCTTTAATATAAAACTAAAAAACAAAACAACTAGCTGCTCTAATAACACTCCACTATTTTTGTTCTTTACACATGTGTGATATTCACATACATGTAACACAGTAATGTGTTACATATTACAGATATTACTTATATGTATTTCATATAGATGTATATAGAACTATATAAAGCACACATGTACTTCATGATCAGAAACAGCCTTGGGGGTGGTTGCACATAATAGAAAGTTCAATGTGGATAAAATAAAATATAATAGTATGGTCCTTCATCCCTTTTGAGCTTCTTGATCTCTAATCTGCCCACCTAAGCAATGTCTCGTGGAATCTGGACAAAGAAAAGGTCAATCTTTTTGCCACTTCTGTAGCCATTTTGCATTTTGGGGATGGTTAACCTAGGGCCATATTTAGATGCTCTAAATTCCAAAAAACAGTGTTTTCCATTGGCTGTCTTGCTGTCCTTAGAAATATCTGGGCAATAAAGGAAAGAAACCAGAAGCTGACTGAGCTCTCGATCAGTTTTAGAGATGGGCAGTCTTCAAAACTTGCCCCAGTAGAGCAGAGCTTTTGTCATGAGCCAGAAATGCAGCCCTTGCTGTGTATTCATTGTGTTTCACGGCTGGATAAGGAAGCTCTTGTGATGGTGTCTAGAACAAGGTGTCTTTATGTTCTGTGCTCTTTTCAGAATGCTCTCATAGGGTGCTCATGAGTAAATGGCCCACTTTAGCCCATATGAATTTTCTGGTACACCGATATACAGCACAAAGGATGTTTTGCATAAGTCTGGTCTCTTGGAGGCAGGTAGCTGTAATGAAGCTCCTGATGAATAAAAAGGAATGGTAATAATTTTAAAGAGAAAGTATTCTTGGGTAACAAAGCCTTAGATATAAAACAATATATACCTAACATTTTTTTTTTTATAGTAAAGATAGAACACAAATAGTGTAATCCCATGGCCAACATCAAAGCATACAGATTTCAGAAAGGGAAAATATGATTAGAATGTAATTCAAGTTATCAAGCTTTTCATATCTATGCAAAATGCATATATGTGTATATTTCCTTATATTTAAATATATATTAATCAGCTCTTTTGTATATTACAGTTTGCATAGCTCAAATCTACATCTTTAGTACGTTCTAGAATCCTTTCTTTTACATCTGTTCTCCCTGCTAAGAATATATATATATATATATATATATATATATTTAATGGACAACATCCCAAACCAGCTTTTCTCCTTGATAGTCCTTTTACATTTCTCCTTATCTCTTCCTTTGAGTCTAACGTCTGATTGGGCCTCTTACACAGGCCCTTATGCAAGGTTAGTGAAATTAAACATTAGCTTGCTTAATAGGTAGCTGATAACTTAGTTTATCTACTAAGATAAGCTTCCAGGATTTGGATGTCTCTTCCACTTTCACTGTTTCGAGACAATGTTATTGGGGAGTTTGTGACCATTCCTTGAATGTTCTTCACAGTTTCCCTGTCTAGAAGATTATTATTTCTCTGGCAGGTTGCAGGTAGTCTTAATGCATTTTCTTTCCAAAGGAAAAGAATATAGCTGTTTCAGAATATTTCATGTTCTTTAAATTTGAATAGCTTATATGTGGAGAGCTATTACTTCTCCTATGTACTACAAGATATACACTCCAGAATCAAAGCAGAAGGACAAACTGCAGATGTGCTGCAGGTTGTGCAGCACACTGTGCACGGTGCTACTCTGTACTGGAGCTTCACTATGTTACTGGAGCTTCATGGTGTTTGGGAGAAAGGAAGAAGGTTTTCAGTGCTTACTTGTACAGTAAGTAAAAGTAGATGGTTGTCCTGACTTTTGGATCTGAAGTAATGTTGTATATGGAGAAATGGATGTGAAACTTCGTCAGAGACTTCATGGATTTGCATAATAAAGCTGTATAGATGCTTGTGCTATTTCTCTTGTTCGAAAAAACAATTCCAATGGCACAAGAAAGAAACTACCTTTGGGCCATACAAAAGGCAAGATCAAAAGCAGTCAGAGAAGAGAAGTAGACATGGCACCAAGGAGGAATGAACATGGTCTTCTTCAAAACACCAGTCTTATGCCTCAGTTACTTGAGCTTATTTAAACTTAATTTAACTAGATTCAATCCAGAGCTAGTATTTGGGACAGACTATCCTTCTTTGAAATTGTCTTTTCAATTGCTCACAATCAATAAGATCTGCAGACATTATTAGGACATTAGACATCTTTGATGAGATGTGACTGGTTACACTGTGTGAGGCAGACAGTCATGATGGCCCTTTTCAAAGAGATTTTTTCACAGTTCTGAGTGAGTGACCTCCAGTGCCAGCAGTTCACAGCCAGCCTTATGCAGCAAAGCAATCGAATAAACAAATCTGCCTTCCATCCTCCAGTTCTTATGGCTCATAGCCCAATAAAAAGGCAGCTGGGGACTACTAGAGCTGTCATGTCATGGGACATTGGCCTCTGCAACTGACTAATGATCTTTCCTGCACTGAAGTCGGTGTTCTGTTTTGACATGTTCTATAATTATCCTCTATAAACCCATCCTATCTGTTGCCACTTACCCATTGCAAATGAATATATTGAAAGTTGATCAATGCTTTTGTATTTCTAGGTCCAGGTGTCACAAAGATTGTTTAAATGCCATGAGTTGGGGGCTTTCTGCGCTATGGCCAGTGGGTTTTTAGAGCAGAGACTTCCACCTTTTGTTCCTCACTGACACAGCTGTAGTAGTCTCAGGTGATGCTAGTTTCTCCTCCCAGTGATCTACTATGGTTTAATTCATGCAAAACCAGAATCCAACAGCTGGGTTATCCCTCCATTTCAAGTAACTTTTATAAATATTATTAAACAATCTGCTATTGGTCAATTCTGATTTAGTACTCTTTTTAGAACTCCCCATCTACATCTAATTTCCACAAGCTGTCTGTTTTCTCTTCAGCAGCCCTATAATGTATCTCCTCAGCTGTAATCTTCTTCAAAACCTCACCTATTTTGGGGCTTTCTTCAATCACTTCTTATTCTACTCTGTATCTGATAGAGTCCATTTTATGTATTTTTTTCACTATATCAGCTAACACCTCAGCTGCTATTCACTAACCTTTTTTTTCAGTGACATCTGACATATTTTCTGTTTGATCCATATTGTTTCTAAAAATTGGACTGCTTCTGCAGCCTATAAACACTTTTAGAAATTATGCTGCCCTGTGACACAATATACCTAACTCAAGCTTCAAAGAGCAGGGAAGAGAAGACTGGGAAAAGATAAAGGAGGGCCTTTGTTAAACAGAGTATTTCTGCATCCATCTTATTCCAGGCAAAATTCTGATAATCCACAATACTATAGCTTTCATGTGCTGGGGCACGGTGCCAGTGTTGCAACTGCTGCAGAAGGTAAGAACAAAGAGTGAAGATAAGGAATTATGGTGTGGAGGGGGAAGGAAAGAGTGGAAAAATCTTTTACATTCCTGGAGTGATTGTGACACAATCATAATAATTCGGAAATAATTATATTTGTTATCAGTCAACATAATTTCCTGCAGTTCTACATACAACGTCATTTTGCTTTTCTTGCAGTCAGACTGAACAAACGGTTCTGTTCTTGTTATTATTCTAGTATGAAGCACAGTAATGTTGGTTGAACTAATAGTATAAACACAAGGATATCACTTAGAAATGCCAAAGATGGACATTCAGCCTATTGTTTCCCACAATCATGCGACCGTATTTGTTCATCATCATTTTTCTCTCATATTTTTGCTGTAAAATGCCATGATGCTGTTGTACTGTAAGGACAAGCACTGCAATATAGTTAAGGACTAACTCTTTCTGTTTAAGTTATTATCCAGAGCCGTTTACTGCAATATTGCTGTTCATAAGAGACTCTTTAGTACATGGAAGAAAAATAATACAAAACCAGTAGCACACTGTTTATTCGAATGCTGTGGGCTAGAGCTCTGACACATTTAAAATGATTGATAGATTTTAACCCACAGTTTAGGATCGAGGACACAGTCCCCCCTGCTGTGGTGATGGGGGGGGTGACTTTCTTCCACTAAACAGGTGCCTTGCTCCCTGGAGAGGCTGAAACATCCTTGGAGAAGCAGGTCATGTTACCTGCAGTTTCCCCGGAGCGCTGGTTGGAGGGGGTAACTTCAGCCTTGGCTGTGTGATATCCAGGAGTTTTGCCATAGGAGATCTGTTCTAGAGACTGAGTTTGTTCCCTGCCCTAAGCAGGCTCTCCTCAAATGAGACTTCTGTGCTGCTGCTAGTTCTTCCTGGCATTATTCTTTATTGCTACATGTCTTGCACTTATGCCCCCAGAGGTTCACATCAACCGAGAGGAAAGTTATACCATTTTTTCTCTTGTTAAAGTCTCTAGACAACGCACAGAGCTAAAAGGGAGTCCTTTAGCTTAGGAGGAATGCATAGCTCGTTAGCCATGCAGGAATGCCTAGCTCGTAGCTCGTTGATATAACTGGGTTGGAATTTGGTTGTTCTGCTTCTGCACCATAGCTGCTTTTCAGCCTGCCTTCGTTGTTACTCAGGTATTTCCCATTGTCCCATAAAATGATTAATATATAAACATGAGAGAAACAAAGAAAGGCTCGAAGAATCTCCAGTGAGTTTACTGGAAATTGGATACAGGAGAATGGGGGCTGAAAGAAATACACATAAATAAAACCCAGCTTATTTCTAAAGCTCTGAGAAAGAAGGAAAAAAAAAACCCAAAACCCAGCTTCTAGGTGTTTTGTCCCTTCCATCCCTAAAGTAGGTTAGTTTAGGTATTTACCCATGTGCATTTCCAAAGTAGTTTTCAATAGACAATGTGAGACAAGTATAACTTCTTTTTTTTCTATTTTCTGATACATTATGAAAGATAACAAACACTGTAGGAGATTGAAAGAAGTGTGATACAAGGGTCTTCATTGAATGTAGGCTCCTACAACATTTTATCAGAGATATGG
>JAVCKT010016597.1:0-17604 GCA_032273925.1 Rhynchotus rufescens
GTCAGCTTTTCTCAGCTCTCACCCACACAATCCTCTGTAATGCCGTGTTTTACTTTTTTATTACATCTCTATATTGTCACTGTTACAAGTTTAAACAGGATAAAAACAGAACCTATGGAAGAATCAAGTATCAAAGCAAATATTTGATTTTTATATAGTTTCCAAAAAGCAAAATTTATCCCCAGTGTGAGCAGACACAATTCTGCGGACTTAGTTGGATTATGCTGAGTTATCATGAGTCTGAACTGCCTTTCACTGAAATATTATTTGTTTTATATGTGGAGCAGCCACAAATCTGCTCTCAGTAATACTCCAAGAAATGTGAAGCATATAGGGACACATATATGTGGTTCCATGGTTATATTATGATAACAGAAAGTAAACTGAGGCTGTTGGAGTAACGTTAGGTAGCAGATTTCTGCCAGCAAAATCAATGAAACAAACTGTGTTTTTAAGCTGGGCTGTCGGGCACTGCAGGATTTTCCTATCTCTGGGTTAGATAAAGTGTCTCGTGTTTAACAAGACACATTTAAAGAGTGCAAGCTGTGTAAGCTCCCGGAGCTCAGCCCCTTTATGGAGCCTGAAGGGAGAAATACCAGGATAAACAGACCTGCATCTGTAAACTTAGGAGTGCATAGAACGGCTTGGGGAGAGGAGGGAGAGGGAGAACAGTCAACAAGCATTGTATCAGTCAACAAGATCATTATTCAGCAGAGGCAGGTGGAAATAATGATAATTATGTTCTCCTAATAGAAGATCTGGTATAGATGAGCTGCGGTCACCCTGCGGAGGGAGGCGCTGGCGCCCTGGCCATGGGTCTGCGAAGCGGGATCTGCGTAGCCCCGTGGTGACAGGGCCGGGCCCTTGGGTGCTGCCCGTGCGCGTGGGGGACAGCGCGGCCAGGAACCAGGAGGGAGGAGACGGAAGATGATGGGGCTGTGTCAGCGTCAGGCTGGCCACGGCGCTGGATGTTACACGACAAGTGCTACATCGAGGCCAACTTCTCTCTGGGAGCAGTTGCTTTTCTGATGCAGGAGGCAGAATGGATCGATGCACAAGTATTATTTATGCCTGCATAATATCCAAGCGGGTGTAGTTCATACTGCATTTGGCTTTCCGTGGCTACCTAACAAACCAGCTCCGTCACTGGGCACATTTGCAGCGTGTGTTGCCAGTCACCAACCAGACCCAGCAGCTGAGGTGGCTTTGAGCAGAAAGCCGTGGTTTTCAGCATTGTGCCATACGGAACCACACGCACATCGAGGTGTTACGGCTTAGCACTAGTATTGGAATTGAAAATGAAAGGTATAAAATGTAGTTTTAGTGTATAATTAACATTAAATTGGAGCTCATTTTAATACCTCTGTCAGGAGTCAGCATTTGACTTTTTAAAGGACATATGTCTTCATGGAGTGATTAGAATATTCATTCCTCCTTGTTCTGATTTTTCTTTTCCATGTTTTCTCTCCGAGTAGTATTAATCAGACTACATGATGTGAATTAGATGTTGCTCTTAAAAGGCAGCGTCACGGGGAGATAAATAGCATAAAAGATCTTAGCTATAAGGAGCGCATCTGAGCTGTGCTGGGCCTGGCTGGTTAAAGAAACCCCCAAGACCCGTTTCATGGTGCGACACGTTTACGAGCACCCTCCCAAAGCCACACAGGGGGGAAGAAAGATCTTTGTGCGAAAAGGACGTAGCCATTGGCACGTTAGAGGTGATTGAAACCATTGACCAAACCCTTGTTCAAAGTTAGTTATTAATATTAATGCTGAGATTTTCAAAGGAGCCTAAGGGACGTGTATGCTCCTGGCTCATTGAAATTCAGGAGGAATGGAGTGCCTAACTCCCCTAGCTTCTGCTGCAAATCCCAGCCTTAATCTCGGTGTGACAACCTGATTTTGATGTTTTACAAACCATACTCCCAATAATAAAGATATGCTCGGGAAGCTGGGAGAGGGCTGTGAGCGCTTATATTTAGTGCCTTTATTTTGACATAGTTGTTTAAAGGACATTAGATAAAAACCTGTAAAGTAAGGCAATTTCCAGCTGAATGCATCCTAACACAGGCTTCAGTCTGTATTAGTGAGGTAAACACTTGCGTTAAACTTTATAATGGAATTTATGAAACTTAATGAGCAAATTTTTATTGTGCTCTAATACTGTGGTGAGGCTGCTCTTCCTTCGTCGTTTTTCTTTGCCTGCAGCTCCAGCTAAATTTGACATGCCATATTATTATGTTGTCCTAGTTCACTGTAAGTTTATAATGTTACCTGAAACTGCAGTCTTTATTTGAAATTGCTGGCAAAAGTGATTGTGCATCATGCATTTCACTGCAGTGAGACAGTGATATACAAAATGCACCCAGTCATTTGAAAAATAAGTTGGTAACAAATATATTTTATCGTACTTATTTCTAAAGCTGTTGCAACTGTGAGTCTTCAACTAACCGGGACGGGCCAGTCAAATTCTATTTCAAAGGCTGCTGCAGCATTGTGAACGTGTCCAAAGTGAATAGATAATGCTAATTTTAACTATCAAATGGTTGTTCTTGTTCACAAGATGAAGAGCGGTGTGTCTATGCAGATTCAGCCCTCACGATATAGTTAATCTGGTTGCAGTTGTTCAACCAAAGCAAAATTTTCACTCTTACTGATACATCTGTGAGCCTGACTCAATAACTGCAAATGATTTTAATTATAAGGTACCCAAATCCTGCCCAGTCTTTGCAATATCTTCATGGAAAAGGTTGTGAGAGCCCATCCTTTTGAAATTCTTCCTTTTCATGTCACTGTTGAGTCAAAGCTCAAATTGGGTTTATAAAAATGTTCTCCTGAGGTTTGGGAAAAATGAGTGTAAAGTTTCCAGTGTTTTGGGTTTTTTTCCCTTTACTTTGAGCCTAATTTTCCAAACACAACTGAATCAAAGACAGACAGACAAAAACAATGTCCTGTGGACGCAGTGAAATATCTGACCTCCAGTGGATCCAAAGTGCTGGGTTTCCCAGTGTGAGCTGTAACCCACCTGCGCAGAGTCAAAGGTGAAAACCGTAGTAAGCAGCAAAGTTTGGAGGGTGCAAATAATTAAACATTGCTGCATGGGGTCAGCCAGTTGCCTTCCCAAAAGGGGACAAACCCCCAAATCTGGGTCTTCCTGCATGCCATGTGTTCCCTTTGGGTTGATGAGGAGGCTGCTCCCTGCGCGTGGAGCTGCCTCCTGCAGCGGTGCCGAAAGGCGCCCGCTCGGGTCGCTGTGCAAAGGAGGCTGCTTCCTAACCAGGGGACGCGCTGTGTCGGAGCGCACACGCCAGGACCGCTCCGGCCTTTCAGACAACAGCATTTTCAAAGTGATGGTTCTTTAAGATGAGAGGCTTGTTTGGAACCCCCAAAAGCTTTAGCAAAGCATAGGCCAGAGACGTAGGATTTTGCCCTAACCTGTCCACAGGGTGGATGGAGAGGCCAGCTGTGCAGGTGGGAACAGTGCGGCTGGGTATGAGCTGCTTCCTGCTCCTGTGTGCAGGCAACGGGCACGGCGCCCTGGCTCGTACCTGCATCCGTCGGAGCTAGTGTCAGGTATTGGGCAGTACTGATGGAAATAGCCAGCGATACCGCGCTTTGTCCAGGTACAAATGGAGGATTCTGTACTCGCTTGAAGCAGTAGATACTGAAATAGATCTTAGAGGTGAACTTACTGCATGGTTGCAGGGCTAAATACCTCCCTCTTCAGTATTTTTCTGGAGTATTGTCACTGAAGGCGGTAGACATGTTACTGTTGTAGCTAAGGGACCACTTGACTTAGACATCCCAGGCATCCAGCCATTATGGTTCTGAGCTCAGTTAGCGCAGGGTAGTTTAGTATGTCTAATTAAGAGTCCAAGTAACATACAGAGCTGGTTGAACTTCTGTGTTGCAAAATGCAGAAAAAATAATTAAACAAAAGAAAATGTCAGCTTTTTTATTAACACCTCTCTCACCCCTCACTATGGCTAATAAGTATTTCCCTTTTTCAAATTTGAAGGATCAAAACAACCAAGAATGAACCAAAATAAGCTGTTACACAATTTCATAGTTTTTCATTCTTTTAAACTCCAAACCCTAGATCTCTAGAAATGAACCTGTGCTTCCTACCATGATTTAAGTTTCCTGCCTAAGGCGCAAGAAGGTAGGAATCAATAGTGATTGCAAACCATAACTTGGGTTGTCTTGGCTTCAGCAGTGCCTTTCAGCTCCTCCTGCTAGAGAAAATCTTAAGTGCTCAAAGGTCACTTAATGTAATCCTAACTCCACTGAAACCCCAGTAATGTCAGGTGCACTTACTAGTAGTAGGATTTAGCATTTATACTTAGCATGGATGCTAAGCTGTGTTTCTAGTAAGCACATCCTATATCTGCAGGGGTCTGTTTGTAAACTTCCTTTTGTTTGTTTTCTCCCTAACTCCCCCGAGGCAGTGTCCAAGTTGTAAAGAGCTGGTTAAGCATTGCCAATCCTGTTAGCGCCCTTGTGAGGGGACAAGCGCAGCCAGGGCTGCTCCCGTCTTCCCGAGGAATTCTGCCCGCAGACCTGCAGGCCGATCCTTTCATGGGCACTTTGCGAGTGCTCTGCTACCTTTGTCTTGGGAAACGTGTTCACTGTCACCGCCTGAAACGTCACGCTGAGCCTTGTCATGTCCATTTATATGAGATTGATTGTGTAGGGCTAATCTACAGGCTTTGCAACTGGTTCACTTCCTAAATCCAGTTGGAGACTGAAAAGTGCTTGATAAAGCCCTAGAGTGCTTTAACTTAGTGGGATTCTTTTGCAACCGAAGCAAACAGGATTAGTAGGCAGGGCCTCCTGTAAGGGAGCTCTGGATCCCCCTTGCACTGACAGAGCACCCTTGTCATTTTTCTTCCCTTTGGCACCTCTTGATCTGAAAGGTAGAGAGATCAATCGGTTTATAATAGTGTTTTTTTAGCCTGGGCCTAGTAAAATATCTGTTGAACTGTCTGTATTACAAGACCGTGCTTGAGGGCCTTCCACTTCAGCTGTAAAACATGTTCTGGACAACGTTGTCTGATAGGGAAGCGTGCTAAAGCCAGGGGAAGCCTCACTGATCAGCAACTCCAGCGGCTTCGGATCAGAGTGTACAATGTGCTTCCTTCTTTGTTCTTTTTTTTTGGCTGCCCAGATTCTAAGTCCTTCTAGTAAAAAGTTGTAGATAAGTCAGATCTCAGATGATCGCTCTCATCAGGGATTTTCAGATAGCCTGGCTCTTGGACTCTAGTAACTCGAGGAACGCAGAGGCAGTTCTGCCCCGAGCCTTCCCCACACGCTCGCTGGGGTGTCTGGCCCCTCGCACCCTGCTCTGCCTCCAGCCAGGTCCCTTCCTGACTGTGGGCAGTGAGTTCTGGTCATGGGGAGCGTGTTCGTGTCTGGACCTTAGTCTTCTTCCTACCTGTATGATCCCTGAGTGCTTTGTAAATAACGGCAAATGCTCTGGCTTTTGGCAACATTTTTCAAATCCTGTTTAGCTCGAAGCAAAAGCGTCTTTGACAGCTCTACAGAGCCAGTTTTGAGACGCAGTAGACTCTTACATGGCTACAGTTTACAAAGTTAAGGGTATGCTGTTTAAGAACTGCCTGCCTAGACGTTAACATGGCAGCTTTACATGGCTGTAAACCTCTCAAATGCAAACAGTACTAATGAAAAAAATAGTTATTTTGAACTTTTTTTCTATTTTTGTAAGAGGAAACCCTGCAAAGATGGCAAATGTGTATGTTTAATTTTTCCGTCACTTCATAGAAAAGAAGCAGAACATACAGAAGAAAAACCTTTCTCTCTGGCTGATTTCCCAAATGTACTTTGAGTTACCAATCACATTTAAGAGGCTGCTGGAGCTGCTTTGTACAGTGAGAAAGTGCTGAAACAGAAAAGCATTGAACAGAATATGCAATGACTTTGTCACGATTATGAGCATCAAACACAGGGTTTTCAGACACAATCCTTTATCCTGCAGATGTTTTGGCTCAGTGTGTTCATCAGCGCATTGCCCCAGGAAATTGCCTTCCTGATCAAAAGTGCCTGTGTGTGCTCCCCTTGCATATAGCCTGTACATAGTCTTTCCAAGACAACTACTAGCTTGAATATACAGGAGCCAACAGAATTGCAAAGAGCAGCTGAAACGCGGCGGTGGTGCACCTTGACTCGTTAGAGATGCTGCAGCTATAATAAGCAAAAATTTTCCTTGTTTCAAGTAACATTAAGCACTGATGATGTGTGTAAGAATGCAACCTGCGCCTCTTAGTTTAATGCTCTCCCTTGGGAAGCCAGTGCCTTTTGAGATATTGGGATATTCTCAAACAGTCGTGGTAATGTTTAATTTTTCCTTTCAATTTGCTGAATATAAAATTAGTCAGTGAGTAATAATTTTTGCTATGGACCTGGGGCCAAATTCTCTCCTGGCGTTCTCTCTTTCACTTCAGTGAAATCATCACGGAAGAAAATTTATTGTCTGTATTGTCTCTTTTGCTAGAACAAACTGTGACCACTGTGTAAAGTTGGCTGAGTGTCATTTGCTGCTTTCTTTACCAGGAAACATCTTTCCTTCTTCGCTAAAGTAGTCAGTGAATTTGTACCTCTTGTTTTTCAGATGATCACCGTTTTGAGTTTTGAACATAATGAGCACCAACAGCTCCTGTGGACTTCAGTGACAGCTGGGAGGACTCGTCACTGCGAAGCCATCTGTGGGTGAGTACTCAGAAATGGAGTTTTGAAATATCTGTGTTCTAAGGGGCTCTTTTAGCCTTGCTTGTGCACTCATCTTCTAGCTACAGATCATTTCCCATGAGTCTGGTGGTTGAGAACTGGACTGTTGGGCCTGGGTTCACCCACTTAGCTCTGGGCATTTACCTGAGACAGGTTCATTCTTGAGTGGCACCCCAGGTTAGTGTCTAACATCAGTGAAATGACTTCACTTTCATCCTGTATCAGGGAAAATCAATTTGTGGCAAGGAAACACAAGGAGTCGTGCAGGCTGGACCAGCACTTCTGGCGTGGGGATCAGTGGGTCTGTAGCTCCTGGAAGGGGTGCAATGAAAATGTGGGAGGATTGAGTTTTCCCAAGTGTCCTCATACAGTGTTCTTCCAACCTAGCTAAGCAACCTGAGGGAAAAATAAGGAAACAATATTTCTTTGTCTTGCCAGAGGGAAAGGAGGACCATTGTGTCATTCACCATCCTGATGTTTCCTTGAGCAGCTACATGTGTCTGTAATTCAATCTAGTGCTCACTCATTAGTTCTACAAAGCATTTGCACTTTTATTCTGAAATTGGATTTGGTACATCTGACTGCTGTGGACCAGAAGGGAAGTTCATTACAGAAATTGCAAGAGTAAGGCCTTTTCAGCTCGTAACGGACCTTTGGATTTTGTTAATCAGGTACATTTGTCATTACATTGATGATAAACATTTGACAAGTAATCAGCTCCGGGAGGAATATGATTTACTGCCGCAATCTGGGCTTGTGCTGTTAATAACAAT
Organism: Rhynchotus rufescens; assembly: GCA_032273925.1. NCBI lineage: Eukaryota > Metazoa > Chordata > Aves > Tinamiformes > Tinamidae > Rhynchotus > Rhynchotus rufescens. The sequence goes on from JAVCKT010016597.1 coordinate 7,518, forward strand.
AATAGTATTTGGCACTGATGTATCCAGTGTAAGCAAAGGACAGGACAAGCTTCCCAAGCACTAGCTGGCTTAGTGTGGTTTTGTGCCCTGTTGAGGAGAGTTTGCCAGGGACAGGCCTGCTGGGATCAATAGGACATGGAAAAACATGAGCAGAGACTTGGTGCAAGTTTGTCATTGTGTTTGAGGATGGATTACTGGGCTTGATAGGATTTCTCCCATTTTATTTCTCTCAGATGGTTTTATTTTAAGACTTTGAGCTTTTCAATGCACTGCTGTAAAAGGATTTAATTTTTGAAGAGAAATTTGAACAGGATTCTGTCTAAACCATGTTGAAAACTCTGTCTTCATCTTCTCGCTGGCAGAATCGTATGCATATTGGGTAGTGCTTTCCTCCTCTTTTTTTTCCTCTTGTCACCAGAGTTAACTGTTTTAAAAGTAAACACAGTTTTTCAATGTAAGAATGAAAACCTGCAATCCTGAAACATTTATTTTGCTTGTGGATCCCACTCCGTCTTGTAGTAATTGGCATTTAGCTGTTCAAACTTGCGCTGTTTTCAGGGAGGTGGGAAGGAAGGATTGGGAGAGGAGTTTCCCAAACCTTTGACACCTGCACCCTATTCAAGACTCAACCCTCTTGGACATTTATGTGTGAGACTTTATTGCAGACCTATCTTTGGTCCACATATGTAGCTATTTACAGTGAAAATAATTCCTACCAGGTCTTTCTCTGCACTTAGTGTGGTTGTTACCTTTCCTATAGTTAATATACCAAGAATCAATACAAATTCCTTTCTGACTTGGTCACGCAAGGTGCAGACGAGGTGAAGAGCAGCACGACTGGAGGCAGAGCAGCGTTCCCGTTAAGCAGATGGGAATCACTCTCCCACAGGAGACTCCTCCCGGACACCAGCGGGAATTCCCTGCCTTGGGCCCTGGTGCAGTGTTGATCTTTATGGGTGGTCACTTAACTGCTGTGGCTGAGGCTGTGTGTGCTGCTGGGGAACGCGCTAGGAGGGCAGCAGAGGTTAAGTGCCATTTTGCTGATTGAGTTCAATTTGATTCTTAGCTTTTCAGAGCTGCTGCCCAGCCCTTTTCTAGAATCTTTCCAATAGCTGCATCATTGCAAAGAACTATCTCCAGCATTTTATTCATATTTTCACTACTTTATTGAAAATCTGTTTTCCTTTCAAGTATACCTGTCTGGAATGAAAATCCTATTTCTGTAATGTGTTGTAGTGTTTTTCATTTTGTGTGGATACAAGGTTTGGGCTCTCTTTTCATCCATTCTATTACAAGTTTATAAAATACTTGATTGATAGATTTTATTACTGTGATTACTCCTATTTTATACTGTAGGTTTACTTGTGAGAGTAGTATCAAGCTCTGCCCTTGTTCAGCGTACTTTGTTTATTACTGTTTTTTATTTCTGTTTTTCCCACTGCTTGCTTTAAAAACAAGTGTGCCACAACTAAGGAGCTCCTCATGTCCATAAATCCACTGTGTTACTCCTGCCACCTGGCAGAGAGAAGAACCCTGTGTACTGGAACACTAAGAAATTTTACTGCCCATAAGAGTTCAGAAATGGAAATTAAGGAGAAAGCTTCCACCTTGACAGCGCTTTTTTTTTCCTCCATAATTTTCAAAAGTCTTTATTTAAAAAAATCTCACAAGGCAAGTGGCAGGGATTTGCTTGTGTGCTGCAGGCTGATTTCGGCTGCTTATTCGATCAGTCTGCTTCTAATGACACTAGAAATGCCCTAATGGATGGAACATTCCTGGCCAGGTCTAAATTGGATTAGATGGTTTGCTAATGTAATACAGGCAAGCCAAATCAGCCTGTGATGCTGTGGGGATGAATCTATAGGGAATATTTGATCTCTAATGCCCACATGCTAGTTGAAGTACAGTCGTATCTTTTGATTTAATAAACCATTTTTCTATTTCCCAGTGGTATAGGCGTGTTTGAGCTGGATGAGCTAATTGGTAGAATTACCCTTTTTAACAGAAACTTCATAACTTACCGCTAAATGGAAGGATCCCAAATACTTCAGTCTTAAAAGATTTGGCTGTTGTTCACACATTCTCTCTTTGATAGTATAAATGCTAAGGACCGCGCTAGGATTTGGTGTTCTCTGTTAGGAGAACAGACTAGTGATGCTGATACATCCCGTGAAGCATTTCTGCATTGCTGAACTCAGAAGTCCTATCTGTGCAAGCCCAGTATGTTAGATCTGGGCCATCATGTGATTCTATGAAAAATTAACCCTTGCTATGCAGATACTACAAATTAAAACTAAAACAATGATATCTTTATATACAGGAAAAGGATTTTAGATCTTTCTCATGGATTTAAAGAATTTGCTTTTACTATTATTTCTATCATTCTGTGTGCTCTTTATAGTATTTAAACCTATTTTTGAGAAGTTCCTTGAAAAGTAATACCGTCAAAACAGTAAGCTTCCTACAGGTGCTCCAAAAACCTTTTCCAAAAAGCTGCACAGACAAAAAGCATGAGAATAGTTGTTGGTCCCTTTGGTGTTTTGCACAACTTCTGCAGTCTCTCTGTATCTGGTGTCCTTCTACTGAGCACCACTCTGTGTGAGAGCTTGCCTCTTGGTTTGCTGGTTTGGTTAGCATGGGTTTGCAGGAGCTTTGTTTCAAATGACAGTCTTTCAAATATATGAAGAACAAAAATCATGCCATGTGGCTACAGAGGTTTAATTTTCTGACTGCTACCCTGAAAACTCAACTTCCCACTGACCACCAAGCATTGCCATGTTGGTCAGAAGGGATTGCTGGTGTTTTGGTGTTGTTGGTGTCTTGATGTTTTACGTTACATCCGAAGCATTCTTGCTTGCTAGAGCTCCTGTGTCCTTCATTAGACCAAGTGTCCTCAACTCATGCGTTTAGAACAGCATATTGTTCCCTGATATTGAGACGTGTGGATCTTTGCCATAGGCTCCTTTGGAAGTCCTGTCACGCTTGCAGGGTGCCTCACAACAAGCCTCGCGGTGTTGGAGATCTCTGCCTCTCTTTGACTCGGTGCGTAGCCGCTCCGCGTCAGTCGGGATGTGTGAGGAGGCCAAAGGGCAGGGGAGCCCCTGCAGAGATCGTTTCCATGGCCTGTTTGGCCAGTTGTGGCTTTTTTATCAGGGAGCTTTGATAGACACAGCCAGCTGTCTTTCAACTTCAGCCACTAGCTATAAAACTTGCCCAGCTCTAGTAAGACACTTGTGATGATAAATCAACCTGGGGGAGCTGCATTACTTGTGATGCTGGTGCTGACCCTCCTTTCAAGGGCCTCCTTTCCAGGTGTTTGTGCTGCCCCAAGGGCCTCCTTTCCAAACCCAACAGCGCGAGTCGTACACGAGTGTTTCCATGCAAGGCCAGGGAGCGGCTGTCGCGTGTGGGCAGCTCTGTGTTGGCCGTGCCCGGGCGGCAGCAGTGCCCGGGAGCTGCACCCGAGCTGCCCCGTGCTGGGCACCCCGCACGGGAGGACCTAAATCATCCTGTAGGGCTGCTACCGTGCTCCAAGTGTGAGCTCTAGTTGAGTCAGTCAATTGAGAAGAGGAATGTATTTAAAGATATATAATCTCTGAAAACTTGAGGAAAATTGAACTACCTGCAAATGGTACTTGCCTGCTAAAACTTTTAATAACTCCTATATTGTTGATTATTAGTTAACATTTACACAGCATTATTAGATACAGTCCTGAAATAACCATGTTTGACTTTTAAATAATAAGGAATAGCCGAAGTATGAGAAATGGAGTGATGTTATGGGGTAAGAGTATATTAATATAACTTGTCTGTTGACATATCACTATGCAGTGCCAACATTCCTGGTACTGTGGAAGAAAAGAGGCAGCAACACTGGGGCCTTTGACTCCAGCTCTTTGAAGCTGGAGGGCAAAGCTCTTGGCGCTTAGGATCTGCTGGAGAAGTTTCATAAATATATCTATACAATTATCCCATGTGCAGTGTTGATAAGCGTGTGATGAATGTATTTGCTGAGCTTGATATGTAGCAATTTGCAAGTCATAACCACTCTGAATGGAAGTGAAAAGAACCAGGAGAGGAAGTATGAAAATAACTCCAAGTGCCCCAGCAACATCTAGACCTTGTGCAGTCACCCTGGGGACTGGGACGTTTCCGTCTGTGTCTCATGTTTCCAGCAAGGTGTCGTTTGGAGGACACGCTTAACTTGGGAGCATCTGGGTCATCCCAGGCTCAAGAGGACTTTGTTTGGACAGTGATAGAGACTTAATAGATTTCTTATGTGAATTACACGTAGTAGTATTAAAAATGTACCTGTATACACAGCTGTATGTATATAAAAAATATTAACTTTAAATTTGGGGTTCATTTCCCTGTTTTCTGATCAACAGTCCAACTCCTGGCATATTCCACACCTTTTAAAGACCCTTCCATAAACCCACCCCTGCCTTTTCCTACAGCTGTGGCAAGTTGTGAGAAGTCAGGCAGTGAGGCTGGCGCAAGCAAGTGAGCTATTGCAAATCTCTTCAAACTTTTCTCGCTGTCCAAACCTTACAACTGCTTGCAAAGACATTTGACTGCACTGATGAAGAGCTACAACAAATAGTGTCAAAAACCGTTTCCAGAGATTTGCGGATGGCATTTAGAGCCACATGAATGTAGAGTCCGTAAAGAGCAACAAATAAGCAGTTCCTCACTGCAGCTGCAGTGCCAGGAGGATCTGCACAGCACTCCTGAGAGCGTTGGAACATGCATTACCAAGCCCACCCTGCCTTGCACCAGAGGGGGATAGCTGTGGGATGATGATGATGACTTGGAACAGCACAAGAATAATGTTCTGGTTTTGTATTCCACCACTTTCCTTGACTTTCAGAAGCAACCATTTCATAAAAGTCGTATTTGCTTTCCTGTGATTTACAATTATTGAAATTTTAATAAGGATTGTGCAGCGACTCCAGACATCACACGCTGTCAGTGAGGAATTATAACTTTATTGCAGCACACACTGACAGCCAACTCATAAAAATGAATGACATTCTATATCATAACATCTCGTAGGCTGTTCAGCATGTTAATAGCTCACTTCATCTTTCTTTAGCATAATGAGGCAGACAGTGTACCAATATTCAACGTGAAAATGAAGATTAAGAAAATTTGAATTGAAGCAAGAAAGTAACGTTTAGCAGAGATTCAGACAACATTCAGATAAAAAGTTTCAATTAAAGTACTGTTAGGGAGTCTTTTATCACTGGAGCAAAGCTTTGTTCCTGAAGACCAACTCTTACTACAAAAAATGTCTGTTTCCAGCTGTACTTGGCTTTTGAAATGCTACTTCTGACAAGATCTATTGTCTTTCTTGTATCCCTGAAGATAATACTTTCTTTGTAGGTTCAATTGTATCAAGTTAGATTGATTTATAAGAAGATATTATTTCATGGTAGATCAAATTAAAAAATGGGAGCAATATTTAGGAAAGAGAGCGGACATTTTTCAAGGGTAACTTACAGCTGACTTTTCTTTATGTTATTCTGTAAATAGACAAAAACATGTGGTAGCCAATCTACAAACTCTTGCAATATAAAGCATTGATTAGAACGTATAAATGTCTCTGAAAACAATACTCATAGATCTACTACTATTCCAAGAGACAGAGTTACAATAGGAATAGTACGGTCTGGAAGTACTACTTAAAGATAGATGTAAATAAGTGTAAAACAAACCTCATGGCTGATCATCTGTCAGTTTGTATTGCAGTTTGTATTGTTTTGTTTATCATTTATTGGCAGCTCTGTATATACACCTACCTAAACACAGGCAAAACTGTCCATATACTGCCCCAAATCCAGATGTTCTTAATCTATAGGAGCCCTTGCTAAAACGGCACTGCAGACTCACTGTAGTCAAGTATGAAGGCATCTGTCCACTATGACCTTGACTCAACCAAATGTAACTCCTCACATTAGTGAAATTATGCAATTAAAGTTGCTACCAGCTTTGCTTTTGGTGATGGTCAGCTACGAACTCTCACTTCAATTTCGTAAAGTTTTCTGTCTCCAGCTCCAAAAAAAAACAGTATTAACGCCAAGTTTTGGAAAATTCCTAAAACAAAGTGTTTGCTGTTACATTTTCAAAATATGTGTGCTTTTAAAACACAGGTTTACGAGTTATATATTGCAGCTCCAGAGCTCAGTATAGCACCCTTGTTGTAGAAATATCTGTCGGAGGGGCATTGTGCCCAGCTGCCTGGATAGAGAACAGCAGGTTGATATCCCCTTCCGCAGCAGGGCAGTGGATCTGGGCATTTATCCCTCTGGAGGGGGCTTTGCAGCGGATGCTCCATGCGGGAAATGCCAGGTCAGTACAACATTGATCCATCCCAGAGCAGCGGGTGACCAAGCACCTGCGTGGGCATCAGCGGTGCCCTGTGCTGGAGGCTGGTGGCGTCCCAAGGCACCAGTCTCGCCCAGCTGGGCTGTCTGCTGCAGAGAGCCCTCCGCTGTGTGTGGCCCAGACCCAGGATAAAGCCTTTTTCCTTCTCTTTTTTTTCCTTCAAATCCTAATGTTAAAAAGTGCTACTTAGTCCTCAGGCTTCTTTTCTACCATTATTCAAAGCACAAAGTGTTTTCTTCTGAGCCCTGCTGTAATTTGTGACACCCGGAGCGTTGTCAGCAGGCACTGGGGTACACAAAGTAACCGTGACCTCCTGGAGACGCTGCTTCAGACACATCCACATCTCAGCTTGTTTAATTGAATGCTCTGTACCTGTTCCAAGAGCAAAGAAATCAGCACCATATGTTCCAGCTAAAGGAGGCTCTCCTCGTGATCTATGCTCTCTGCAGAGCCCTGTGTGCCCATATTTAATCATGCTCCTTTTTTTTGTCTGAAATACCTTGGCCGCAGCTTTTTTCACCCTTTTGCTTTTTTTGTTCTTCCCTCAGCCTGCTTCTCAGGTCCTGCCATTTGGGGTTTCTATCACCAACCAACCATTCATTCTGATTTGTTAAGTAATGGCCTGAGCTGATTTCTGATTTGATTCTTCACTCATTAAGACTTTTCATTATGGGCAATTCTGAAATTTATGCTGATGCTTTGGAACGTTCGCTCTTACAAAGGTTTAATGATTTGTTGAATCTCCTTAGTTTATCACATTATGTTAATTTTCTTTCTTGCAAAATGGGCCATACATTAGATTTGGGTGTGTTACTTAATCTTCATTGCAGTAATATACTGTTTTTTTCCTCCCCCCCCCCCTTTCTCATTCATTTCCTCATTAGGGCCTAACTGCAGGTTTCTCTCCCTTTCCCTGCTCCTCCTGTGGCCCTTACCAGCTCCGCAGGGCCCAGCTGTGCTGCAGGTTCTTGCCGCTGGCATGTGGGATTCTTGAAGCCCATGAAGCTCCAGGAAGGCCGGATCCGCAGCGGCCATCCCTGCCCCGGAGCATCCCGCGCTGCTCCTTGCCTTCCCGCAGCCCTCCGGGATTCCTGCCTGCGGGCCCTCTCCCTTAATTCACCAGGGTCGCTGCACTGTCAAGTACAAAGCGGCTGCACTCTCAAGTACAAAGGGGCTGTGTTGATAGTGTATTTTTTTCAAGAAATTTTGGATTCCTTTCTCTATATTTTACAAACAGAAAAATTTGACTGCATCACTCTTTTCGGATGGTTTTTACCACACTTCCAATCTTTCCTGTTCGTTTCCACGGGCAACTTTATTCACTGATCTCATTCTGATGAGATTTAAAGTTATGATTCAGAAAAAATACTTCTCTTCAATCTTTTACCCTTGTTTGCCTTGTTTTAAGTAGACTGCATCAATTCCTAAGGCAAGTCATCCTTCTGCTGAATATTTCTCTTCACTCAAGGTCACTTGCTAGAAAATACCAGCAGTGACTTTCAGAATTAAGAAGGCCTGGGAAGTCTGGCTAAGCACAGTGAGTTTTAATCCAGTCTATAGTACTCCTTGTATTTCACTGGCCGTTGAGGAGGTGGTAGTGAAATAGCATTTGCGGCTGCCTCGTGTGTTTGATTTTATCAGCAAGTCTTAGCTCCAGATCTGATTGCTCACTGGAAAAGCTCGGTAGTAGTTCCCTGCCGGACGAGTGAGTCTAATATATCCCTATGCCATAAGCGAATTTTGAATAGGACTGGAGCTCTGGTGTGGTAAGTACTCCCTTAAAGCTGGCTGGCTTTTTGTAGGGTTTGGGAAATGGCTTCTCATGCCTTCAGTGCAGACCTACCCCATAGCAGGAGTTATTTGGGTGAAACCAATGCCCGTGGGATGGATCCAGGTGCCTGTTACTTCATTTGAGGATTGCCATGAACTCATGAGTGGTAAAGAAAGTAAATCCAGGGCAGTAGGGATAAAATTATAAAGTTTGACCCATTTTGCAGCAATTCATAGAGTTTTAAATTTCTAAACTGGTAGTTTGTGGCCATGGAATTTCTCTACCTGATGTTTCCTTTTATCTGTTTATAAAATCCCTGTCCTTTGTGATCCAGGCACCTGACATTCTTTTTCTGCTTACTGGGATTTTGCTCTGACTTATGGAATTTTATTCATCTGTCTTCTGCTATTATTTAGCTAATGCCATTTGTGTGAGGATTTACTATTGTAAACTGCAGAATGCCATTTGTGGTCCCTTTTTATTTTGCATTTCCAGACTTCCCCCAGGTAACATTATTCATATGCATTGTTTGTGGTGTCATTGCTATGCAGAAATACTCAAATATATTCTACAGCCTTCTCAAATCTTGAAAAGCAGTTGATGTTTTTCATAATTATCTAAGGGATACTTAGTAATAGATGGCTTCAAATTCCTTTATACCTACTGGGTAAAGTACAGTCAAGCTGTTACTGAATTTCTGAATTTCTGGGTTTTCAAGAGTATTTAGGGTAAGAATGGCAGCTTTCTCCTTTTTTTTTTTTTTTTTTTTTTTTTTTTTTTTTTAAAATATTAAATACTATGCTTGTTACTAATGCTATCTTCAGGTAATATGGACTTTTTAGCCTGGTCTTTCATCTCAGCCTGCAAGAACCTTGTTTATATTTTTGTATAATCTTTTTTAATAAGAAAATTCTCCTGCTTTATAATTGTGTTCATATATATAAACATACACACACATATATGTATTTATATGTGTGTATATTTTTGTGTGTGTGTTTATACACACACACACACACATATATATATATAAAGCAGGAAAATTTATATATGAATGAATTCCCTAGGAAATGCCTGAATTCTCATGTGCTTGGTGTAGTCTGTTCATCACTACTATGGTTTAGTGCTAGGCTATTTCCAGGTTGTTTTTCCTTTATTACTACTTCTCAGAGGAATGGAGATCCACAAAGAATAAGAGAAATTAAACAAGCTTTTTATTAACAAAGCTTTCCAATTGCAGAATCTACAGCAGTTCAGCATACAGAGGTGGAGAGGAGAAATGGTGTCCTGCAGACATCTCCCATGCCTCTTTTAAAGAACCAATGTCTTTAGCAGGCTTCTGAAAAATCTCTGCAAAACAGCAGAAATTTGGAGACAACATTCAGAGGTTTCCAAGAACAGGTCAGACAGGAGCTTACCAGGGGTAGTTTAAGTCAAATGCATCCTGCCTTCCAGAAGCAGCTGGGTTAGGTGACCTCAGAAAGTCATTTCTAGCATCATCTTCTGAGTTCCTACGGCGGCGTTTGAGTATGAAACAGGCTTTCAGGATCAGGAGGGATTATCCTTGCATTTCCTGTCAGTTAGAGGTGCTGTAGTTTCACGATAGGAGAGTGCTTAATCCAAAACTCAGCTGTATCTTTTGCTCCATAGTTTATGAAATGTGCTGTTCCACCTGTATGAGCACCATGAAAGGCTTTCCAGACTACTCAGAACAGCACCTAGAAGTCTCTCAAATTAGCTAGCCCCTTACGTTTTAATTATTTTTAGTGATCTGCCAGGTAATTGCATTCATGGTTGAAGTGTGTATAAGGACAGTGAATGATTTATACTATCAGAGTAATAGCATTGAAACATTAGCAAGGATAATGTATGATGTTGTAGGTCACTTTCCTTTTTTTGGGTTTTTTTTTTTTTTTTAATTAGAGTTAAAAT
>JAVCKT010016600.1:0-28666 GCA_032273925.1 Rhynchotus rufescens
CCCCCCCCCCCCCCCCCCCCCCCCCCCCCCCCCCCCCCCCCCCCGGCGAGGAGACAAGATGAAGAAAAGCCTTACGTTTCACTTTCTTCATCGGATGGATTGGATGCTTACAGGGTTTTTCTTGTAACATTTATAAGTGCTGCTTACATCACTGAACAACAACAAAAAATAATAATGGAGTAGCTGTTGCCCTTTTCTGGTTGTGTGTACAGTATGTGTGGAATAAAAAAGGGAAGATGTTTTCACAAACTGTTTTGTTTCGTAATTGAATTCAACAATACCGTAGCTACCCATATTGCACTGAGCTTGCCAGTGGTGACTGTCAGGAAAGTCCTATAATACAATTTGTTGGTTGTTGTTGCAGAAGACTGAACTGTTTTGGAATATTTAACAATAACATAAACAGAGTCAAGTGTTTTCAAATGTGGTTGTCTGGTTTTTATGGCCTTGCTGTGTACTTTTCCCTCTTGACAGTAAACTTCTGACTATGGCTTACAGTTTGACATTTAATTTATTAGCGCTGCTCTGCTCTCTTTCCTTGTAAGGAAAGACTTCATGTTGTTTATTGCCAGTTTTTTGTTTACTTTCCAGGTTTGTACTACAAGGTTTAATAAAAAAACAAAACTTTTTTGGACATTTTGTCTGTCTTCTGGAAAGCGAGGGAGTAAAGGAAACTTTCAGGAAACTTTCAGGAAAGAAAGGCATCTTGCCACACCTCAAATAGTAAATGCCTCGCTGCAGGTGGGCTCCTAGCTGGCATTTCCCAGGGTGAGCAGTGTATTCCTAAGGGAAGTGGCCGCTTCCCACCTGGCTGGCAGTGGGAGAAACCTCATTCCCACCCATAAGCGGTGCCGGGGCTCGTCGCTGGAGGGGCTCTACATCCCGACTCATCCTTTTACTCACGCTCTTTCCGATGGCATTCCTCTCCTCGGCGCATGAAGAGCGGGAGCCCGAAGCCTTCTCGAGGTGGAGCAGCTCCCTGCAGACAGAGGGCGAGACTCGACAAGAAACAGCTGTTAGGTTCAGACCTTGGGGCTCTAGAAGCAACCAAGTGGCTACAGCCCAGACGCGCTGCGGGAGGCAAGGCGATGCCCAGGAGCTCCAACCTGAGTAAAATGTGTGCGCTTAATTCCTGTGGTACTCTGGTTTGTTTCCCTGCAGTTGCTGTCTTACCATCAGTGCCATCAAAACCAAGTTACTGTGGAAAAAAGTTAACAACACTGGTGCTCAAAATAAGTCATCAGTTTTTCTAATCGCTGAATTAATCTCCTCTGTTCACTGTCATGCAGAAAGTATTTGGATAATCAAGTAGAAGACGTGGTTGGGATAGAAATACTTTATTTCATCTCAAGAGAGGAGTAAGTTTATACAGTGCTAAGATACCTGCTCCTTGAGGAGCACAACACTTCCATATGTATTTCTCCTCCTTTTCCATTTTTTTTTTTTTAAATTTTTCCTTAACACCTACGATAACTAAGTTGGTCCTGAATGAGAAGTGCAAGAGAGTGGACACTGCTGCATTTAGAGACAAAGGTAGGAGGCAGACAGTAAAGAGTAGAAAAGAACTTTTCATTTTGGTTGGAGCCTAAATCTTCAATTGCAGCTGTTGAAAACATGCAAGGAACAATTTGGGTTCAGTACTACACAGCAACGCTAAGTATTTCCAATCGGTTGTTTAAACAGTAGTGGTCAAACAGACTTAGCTTCCCCCTTTAGTTCTTTTATACATAGTATATACAAAAGTTGTACTACTCCCCTGAGCCCCGAGACTACTGTTAAAGTGTGTGTGCTTTAGGCAATTTTTTAAAAGCCAACCTCTGCACGACTGGCAATCTGGTAAAAATCTTGTATTACTAGTAAAAAGATGTGGCTGTCTCGCTTGATTAGCAAACTCTTACACAGGCAAGCTCTTCATTCATTGTTCACTCATTCAAAAGTCATTCTGAAAGGATATGGTGGCAAGATTCAGAGAGTCTGAGAGTCACTTTCGTCGCTGCCGTCTGAGGCGCCCTTTCCCTCGGTCGCTACAGCCGCGAGAGCAGTGTCCACTTGAACCTCCTCTTCATCAGACTGAACGACCGGGGACTCCCCCTCGCTGGCGTCCTGGCTGGCAGAATCCGTGCAGGTGGAGGACAGGGAAGAGAGTTTGTGGCGCAGTTCCGACTGGCTTGGAACCTGCAGACTTATCTCGCTCACGTAGGTGTTGGAGTCCGGCCCTTGGAGTGGGAAAAAAAAGATGAAAAAGAACAATCAAGTTGTAGCTCTACAAATGAATTGGTACGTGAGCTCTGAGGTGGTTTATGAAGTGCATTCAGGCTGCTTTGCTGCTTCTGCAAATTCCCATAAAAGGAAACACAAAGTTGCCTGTTGGCTTCTTGCAAGCTGGTTCAGGCCACAAGGCTGCTTTAGTCTGATTCTGATTGTATCTCTCTCTCTCATTCCAGTATTTCTAACACTTGAGATCAAAGAGGCTAAGATTGCACAAATACGGTGCCTAGTTTGCCTGTTAGCCAAAACCACTTCCCCTCCTAACTCTGGGCTTTTGATTAAAGTCCATTCAGCATGGGCTGAGCATCGTCACCAAGAGAGCAATCTTCAGACAAGCTTTGTGCAGCAGAAGGACATGAATTCATCCAAGTTAAAAAATTAACTGGAAAATAGGCAGTATTTATCATCTCCAGTCTTGACTGTGAATGAAGTGCTGAGTGGCACAGGCAATGAAGCTCTTCACGATAACTTACAGACTGTAGTGCAGAGCTGCAAAACCAATGCCCACAAGCCAGCACAATCGCTAGTAAGATAAATATGAGCTTATTTTTATTTTTTACCACTTACTTACCTGCACTGCCTGGTTCAACATCTGCCAGAAACCCAAATTGGGTGAAACAGTCCTAGATTTCATAATAATTTGCGCACCATGATAACTTGAACAGCCATGGAGGAAGTGAATTCAGTTTTTGCAATAAAAACTCATGTGCATTGGCTCCTTTTTGTAAGTTTTTCATGTTCCCCACAGGTAACAATCAGCTTTACATAGGGCACAAGAAAATTACTCTGCAATATTCTTCATTTTCTATTCACATATTCGAAAAATCAAGGATAGAATTTTAAGTGTCTGTTTCTTTACAACCCATTAGTTTAGCTGTTTTGGGAAAAGGTATTTTAGTACTAAAATAAGTTTTAAATTTAAAAAAGAACATTTCCGTGGTGCCTAGAGTATCCAAGATTACTAACTGGCTGCCATGAGCAGATCCTTATCATGCTGCAGCTTGCCAAGTTCTAAATCTGATTTTGTTCATCACAACACATGAAACAAACTTTGCATTAAGATTAATTTAATCCAAGTTACCTAACATGACAGTAAGAAGGCTACAAAAGAGCTGCAGTATCAGAATCTCTTTTTTAACCTTCCAGAATGTTTCGGGTATGGACTGCTGTGTTCAATGAGGTTTCTGAACATCTGACTGAAGATCTTTAATTATGTAAGTGGCCCAGGTGTATGTAAAAATGCTGAATCCAAGGCAAAGTCTAAGCAAGCTTTCTTAAAACTACCCAACTAAAACTTTCGGTTGATGTTTGGGTCATTAAGGCATCCTCTATCAACTTTATATCAAAGAGCTGGAGAAGCAGAGTATTCTGTTACACCAGAAAGCAAAATATATATAACCCATTGCCTCTCCACACCGTGACAAAAATGGCACGAGTCTGTGGTGGTTATAGGAAAAGACACATGGCCATAAAAAACAGCAAGCAGCTTTGCAGCAAGCTCTTCAGTACTGCAACTAAAGGTTAACCTTTTGAAAGCTGATAGTGAAAAATATTGCATTTATGTAAAGTATAATGGTTTGTGAGATCAGAGCACCCTCTGCCAATGAAAGCCATTTCTCACTCTGTCTCTAAGCACACTGTCATTGCTAGAGCCATACCCAGCATGGGAGAGAGCATGGTGTTGTCCTCGCCTCCCGAGTTTAAGAAGACGTCAAGTGCTTCCTGGTCAGACATGTCCATTAGGTCCATCTGCTCCAGCATGTCCACGTTCACTTCCATGGAAGACATACTCCCAATGGGTTCTGCAGGGGAAACAGCATGGTGAGCCCCTGACAGCCAGCCACATGATGCTATTACCTAGGGAAGCTTTCACAGCTACTGTAGTTGTGTTAGTCAGAATTAAACAACGAGCTTTGGAAGGAAGATGCTCGCATCAGACAACTGCTTAGTCACAATCTCAGCCTCAAGCTGAGTCCTCTGTGCAAGCTTTTGTTCTGCAAAATTAATGACCATTGACCATCACTGCTCTTGTAAAAGAAGGCATTTTGAGCAATAACATTTATACTGCAGTATCATCGGAAACAGGCTAAGACTCAACCAAAAGTCTTTTTGAAAGAGAGGAAACTTAAGCACTCACTAAATGTACAAGGGTCATGAATATTCAGAAAATAAACATCTTCTCCCAGCATAGGAACTTCACATCATGAAATACTTAATTACTACTTATGATTTTTAGTTTAATACCAATAGTTTACAGGGGCATTAAATACTTGGAAGAGTATCTTCTTCCTTGAACAAATACACACAGAGCAGGTACACAAGTATTCAGATTTAAGTCCGGCTGCTAAGATTGTAATATCAAATATTACAATTAAGTTTGCATAAATTTAATGATCACACTACTAAGAGAGTTCATATGTGAACTGAGGTGAAACCCTATGATTTTACTTTTTTTTTTTTTTCCTCCTCCCTCTAAGCATATTGCAGTTGTAGCTCTTAAACATACTGGAGGCTCAAGTTTTTCTTAAAAAATAAGAAAGGACTGTGCAGCTTCTGCACCATTCTTCTCAATTTAGAAAATGATGTACCCATCTCTCTCATCTCACACAGCAATGTGTAAAGTGGCAGCAGTGACACTGCCCACTGCAAATGCAAGCTGACAGTATATACAGAAAGTGGGAGACTCCAATTCCTGCCTCAGAGCAAGGGAATTCACAACTTCTTGCTTAGGCTGCTTCCCATAAGATTGTCCTAGGAACAAAGCTAGAGTATCTTGCAGATTAGCAGCAACAGCACTGACGCAGAAAAATAGGGATCTTGGATTGTATTCCCTGCTCCAACATTTCTAATGCAGCAGAACTGGTCTTGGAGCACGGACAGGTTCCTCACGATTCTCCCTCCCACGTGTGGGTGACATAACCTCCTGCGTGCTTGCTTTCTGGTCCTACAATCCCTTCTTTTGGGCCCAGCAGATGGGATACCTCCCACACAGACATGTCTACAGCAGTCTTGTCCTGTAATCTCTAGGGAAATGCCACTTTTGAATCATTTTATAACATGGAGAGCCCTGAAACTGGATCTCCCCTGCTCTAGCCACATACTCTGAATATTACATAGTCAATATAAAATTCTGGAAACTGTTATGAAAGATATACTGAGCTTTGGCTGCACTTTTTAAAATTTTCTTAGAGCATCCCCTGTCATCTAGTGAACAGGAGCAGCCATGGACACCCACACCTTCAGAGACAAGGATGCCTTCTCCACAGGATCACAGAAGCATTACAGTTGGAAACGCCCTTTAAGAGCAAGTCCAGCCCTGGAGCCCTTTACCTCCTCGGCTCCACAGACATGTGCTGCTCCAGTCAGTACTTAAGTGCAACAGCAAACACAGAGTCTGGTTGGTTTTTCTGAGGTGCCTAACACCCCTGAGACCAAAAGAGTTTTTAAAAAGCCTGAGTTTTAAATTCCCTCGAGGAAGGCAGCATCAAAATATTTTGACTTTGCCATACACGTTAGCTGTAGGCACTTAAAGCTGCTGCTGCTGGCCCCTCATCACTGTGCTCTGGGTATGTTTGTGGATTACACACAGAGTATTTTGCAACTTGCCTCGTCTCTCTGCTATCTGCAAGTAGCCTGTAGAAAGGTACTGCTCCATGTCCTGCTGAAAGGCTTCTTCGAAAAACTTCTGACGCTCCTTCAGCTTCATCTGCTGCGTGTGCTCCATCTCCAAAACTTTCTGGGCATGTTCAGCATCTAGCTCAGCTGAGGAGTGTAAAAGAGAAAAACATAAATGCTGTGTATACATCCCCCTAAGTCTCAGAATTTTCACGTTACTAAGTTCAATACCGCCAGACTGTTACTACAGGCTGTTAAAACAGGTTGTTGCTAAAGGAGGCTTCTGCACTTTGCAAACATACTTCAGAGCTGACAAGGTAAGAATATTGTGCTAGATACCATTAATCACAGCTGTCTATCTGGAGGCAAGATGCAGATGTCCTCACCTGAGCAAACTAAACCACCTGAACGTACTATCTACCAGCGACCAGGGCTTCCAAAGCCTGCTGGAAGAAAAATAAATCTCTGGCATTATCGACTAACGTCGCTAATGACACTATCGACTAAGTTGCTACAATAGCAACTATGACTATGTCGCTATTGTGCGGACATGACACACACAAAATGTATAGACTTGAATACTGCAGCACATTTACAACACAATCTATCAATAATACAAAAGAAAACATGCATACGTATACATGGGGGTTTATATATATATATATGTACATATGTATATACAAAACCCGACATTTTTTTATATATAATACATGTGTATAAATGTTATTTTGCCACTCTGCAGAGAGCCTGGACAGTACTTCAAAGAAGATTCTGGACACAGGGCAGCTACGTATCCACACAAGCTGGGAGGGCAGCCTAGTCAGCACGTACTCATGTTTTGCAGGGTAACAGCTCTGTTTTCAAAGGCAACACTGCAGAGCCATCTATACCAGTGGAGAGGCTCTTCTCTGCATGCACCAGCAACAACTGTGCTGCTGCCTGGGTGGTGATGACACTGGCAACAAAGCAGCAGAGCAAAATGCTCTGGTAGCTGCTAAAGTACCGACCTGAGCCAGAACATGCTCGGAATATGCTTTAGGGAAGAAATGCTTTTTAGCAGATAAATGGGAACCATTGCTCTCAGAGTTCTCCGCCTGTTTTTCCAAGCTGGTCTCAAGAGCTCTCTGCTCGCAACAGGGCGGAACTCGCTAGCGGAGCAGCTAACGGGAAAGGGAGGAAGAGGAGGAGGAGGAGGAGGAGGAGGAGGGGGATGGCTGGAAGAGCTCTGGGCTGGTCTGGGCTGTTGTGCCCCACAGGGGAAGCTCCAGCCACTGCTGGCTGCAAAGAGCCCAAGCTGCCGCACACAGGGCACCGCAGCGAGACCACGGCATCCATACAGATCGCCGTGGAAAGGGCAGAAGCTTCTCCAGAATAAGCCACACATCAGTCTTGGGAGGAAAATGCTACATTAATGGCAAAGAATTCATTAAAAGCATTTACTACTTATGGATATGACTACCCAAATGCAAAAACAAGCTTTATTAGAGCAGGCTAGACCATTAGAGAACAGGAATTCACTCTGGAGCCTGCATCAAGGGCACCGGCACGGTCAGAGTTCACATGCAGAAGCAACCGCGCTGCGACACCTGCTGAAAGGAGCTACAAGATCAGACTGACACAGCATCCAGCGATGAAACCATCAGTGCATAGGCCAGACCTTCATCTTAGAGCAGGCTGCAGCAGTAAAACACCTGCTAGGGAAAGGAAAGCGTTCTCCTCTCCGGCAACCCGTCATTATCCTCAATTACACGGCGGCACACAGCAATTCCGGGCGCCCCGGGGCAGCTCCTCCAGTGCAATGCCCAATGATAAGCAGTTATTAATAACACTGTGTATGAGGCACCAATGCCATTCAGCTGTAATAATACAAGCCAGCAGCTCTCACTGACTACAGTGATTTCCTGCCTTGCCCATAATATTTTCTGACAGTTTTGCACTCTGTATGGGTAATTCAGGGTATTTTTAACCTAAAAATAGACCTAGTATTATCCAAGCAACATATGAAATTTATACGGCTTCTTTCTTAGGACTTCACCCCTGTGCTTTTCTCTTTTGCCTAAAAATGTCCCGCTAACTACTGAAATGGCCACCGGCCACAGCTAAATGGCAACAGTCAGGGGCGATGCTGCCACACTCTAATGCTGCCACACTCTAATCAGACTCCAAATACTCACAGGAAAGAGTTGCAGGGGGCCTGTCTCGACCACAGGATTGCTTTATTACAGCCAGGACTTCAGGAGAGATTACTTCTTAAATGACTTCATGAAAATTCGCATTTATAAATGAATTCTATTTAAAACATAGCCATACCTCAGTGTTTGAATTAGAATTCATGTAAGCAGAATTCAGACTTCAAAGGTACAGCTGAGAGCAGCTCACAGCCCCACGCCTCGGGTGTAAAGGGCACCGTGTCCTGCTGCCCTTCACCTTATTCACCGACACTTCCTTGCTGCCCGAGGCACTAATGGTTCTGTCCAACAAACAAATCTTGAGTGACAGTTTTATAATTTAAGCCATCCAAGGTGCCTTTTTGGTGTCTTTATGCAGCTAGCTTACCTTCTACTAATTATATGTTACTTTATAGCTTTCATGTGCTAGAATCAATAAAGTTGGCGCGTTCAAGTTCATCTTAAAAAGAAGCTTCCTCCTCTCAAATCCCTAAAGCAGCACTCGAGACGGTGGGAAATACTTCTCACAGTGCCGTTCTCACACTCTGCTTGTATATAATTTCTCTTCAAAATTAATCTTTTGGGTAAATGGTGATGCAAAGGATATGTGAATAACATCCTGTCAGGGCACGTTCCTTTTTACAGACTCGCCACTTAATGTGTCTAAGTCTAATATGCAGGAGGTGGTTGTAAGAGGCACTGAATGCAACCAGTTAATGACTGCACAACTCTATTACTTGGAGACCTCTTGAAAGAAACTGAAGTTATATTAAAAAGACTGAATCAAGTCTTTGTCCTCCAGGCAGCCAAGCTGTCCCCGTGTTGACCTGGTCCCTCATTGCAGCCCAACCGGCCAAGGACAACCACATTGACCCATGTGGCTGGCCACCCATCTGGGCAGCAACATCTTAACTTAGAGAAGGGGGAACAAGCCTCCAAAACCTTACATTCCTAGCAGGAAACTGGCTCTTCATGGAGCTTTTGAAAGCTTTCAAAAATTAGAATGATGGAAACAAAAAAACCAAATCAACTAGATTTCATCAACTCCATGAGTTAGTCATACACAGTCTTTCTGACCCAAAGAAGAGAGGAAACAAAGCCAGCGCTGCAGAATTTAATTGTTTCAAAACTCTGATATAACAGTCTTTTCTGGATACTAAAGTCTTTTTTTTCAAACGTTTATTCAAATAATTGCAAGTAGAAAATTTAAGTCCTGATTCCTCTGACAGTGAAAAAGATAGGCAAAATGGAAGAGAATCATCTATTTTGGAAGAAAAAATACATATATATAATTGCAAAAAAGATTTATTGTCTGACAAACCTTTCATGCAGGTTTCATTCTCCACAAAGAATGGCAATTACAGAATTACCTCATCTATTTTTCAAAGACTTGGCATTCCTTGGGAACTAGTGACTCGCATTTTTACAGACAGCACAGGAACATGAAAGTCCTAAGGAGCCCGGCATTAACCCAGGCAAGAGGGAAAACAGAGAGCAAAGCGCAAAGGAACTATTTCTCCATGTACCCGACAAGTAAGTTCAACGACTTGGCTTACCTTGAAATTTTCTTCTGAAGAAAAAAGAAGATTGCTTACTTGACATCCTTGCAAAAATATGGAATAAGCCTAAACAAACAGCAGAATAAACTTCTGAAAATAACTGACTTCGTATGTCAAGATTCTAGTTATTAAAACAGCACCTGGAGGAAAAAGCAGCTTCCGACTAACACCGCAGGAAAAACAACTAAGGAAAAGGTTTCCACAAAGCTCCAAACTTTAACTGACTACCAGGAAATCATTCTAATGAATAGATACTAAAAATATGCCTTTCCAAACAGCAAATGCATGAGTCAGGCTTTTTAAAATGTAAATAAGCTTAACAGTAGAAATAATACACAAAGCTCATAATTACAGGCTTCACACAGTGTGAGAAGAATAGTAGAGCTTGACAACGTCATGGCCTTTTAGGTCAGCTAAGCCACAGGTTATTGCAGTTCCATTTCTTGTGTTTTCACAGTGGTCTTTAGCTCTCTCCTACCTTTTAACACCTTTTAAAACACAAGGTGACCTTTCTAGAGCAGACCATGGGGTTGCTCCTGCCTAGGGGAACACACCTGAGGCACTGTGCCAGGTTCATGAAAGGTTGGATTGCTTTTGCTTTTAAGCAGGGAACGTGACAAACCCTATCACGAAATCTGGGAGTTCAGTCAAGTCTACAGTATCCACAAATAGCCTCTTGGATATAAAAGCACAAATCCTGCCTTGCCCAGCTGTATTTTCGCAATAAACTGAACAGAACATTCTACAAGGAAATAGCAGCCATATGGCACGTTATACTCTTCAGATTGCTCTCACCTTTCTCTATCCTCTGCAAGAGCAAAAATATACCAGGCTGAGGATGCTGCTGTCTCAGGCAGCAGGTTGGATTAAAACCAGAGCTCCTCTGCAAAATAGCTCTGGAAGCAGTAAGAGTGCAGCAAGGGGGAAAAGAAAAACCAACAAAAGTGGCCTGAGAGTATCCACCTGCTTGGGGTACATGTTGAGGTTTCACCCTTGAAGTTTTAAGGGATGAAATTCTCTCTCCCAGGCCCATACACGACTTGGGGGGTTAATAAATTTATACTCCCACATTCTCCAGAGTGCTGGTCCAAATCCACTTTTGGTCTCAGAGATGGTAAGTGTTAGTACATAATATTCGTCTTTCCAGAAGCCAGGTTAGCAACACGATTTCTGTAGGATGTGAGCACTGCTAACCTTGCTCAAATTCCATCAGAACTGGATCCATTAGGAAGGTCACCCACCTCCTTGTCTCTCTTTCACCAATTAAGAGCAAAGAAAAGGTGACAAAGGAAGGACAGCAATGACTAGAGCTCTCCTACTAGGGAAAGCCATTTCAAAAGAAACAAGCTGGCAAGCATCTCAACTCCCACGTTTTTCTTGGCTCCTTAGAAATTCAATATTCACAGAACTGTAAGACCAAGAACCCTGTTAGAAAGCTGAAAAGTATTTATCTTCAACATAAATAAACCTAACAATGTCTCATCTATCTTCAGTATGTATAGGTTTATTTGTGAAAAATATCTGTCTTTAAAACTTGGCTTAGGGCTACAGAAAAAGTCCCCCAAGTCATTCCTGCTAATGATCCAAATGAGTCAGCACTAGTCTGCTGTCCTGAAAATTCAATACATGCATTCTCTACTTACTGTTTTATTCTCTCACCTCAAAATACTCATTTTCAAACAGAAAAACTAATCAACAGTACACCTCAAATCAACTTACTTCAAGCAGAAGCCACAACATTACAATACGCTGTTCAAGTTAGTGGAAATCTGTGAAGCTGTCCCACCTAGCGTGAAACTGTCCCATTATCTGAGCACCAATCCATCTGTTAAAACAATTTAATTAGTATTTTCCATTTCTAAAAGATTTGGGTTTGTGCTAGGAAGGCTCTAAAACAAAGACAGGCTTCTGCTATTAAAGAAGTAGTGCTGATGTTAACGTGTGCTCAGCTCTGAGACACAGGACTTGTGGATCAAATTATGTCCCTGCACAGGCGCATAAATAAGTCAGGAGCTGCTGTGTTGCTGTCACCACACATTGTGCCCACGGTGGAACTACAGGTTCCTCAACACAGCAACCCAGTTGGCAAGTATCAACTTTTACTTGTCCTTGAAGAGAAGCCTTGAAAGCCAAACTGCAGCTTTGGTAAAATTATTTGCACTCTACTACATTCATCTGCAGATAGACTTGAGATCAATACCGTTCAGTACTCAGACTAAATCTTGCCTCAAAAGCCTGAAGATGAGCAAATTTACTTGACAGTGGAAAAAAATCAAGGAAATCGTATATATGCTGCGAAGAAACCTATGCATACTGAAAGGCCAAAATACGCTTTATGTATTTATTTTCTCCAATATACTGATCTGATGAAGCTGCCTAGTAGTAGCTGCCTCTTGTTGTCTTCAGATTCCTCATTAAATTATAAAGTTCTCTGGACAAACCTTCAAATGCCACTGTGAACTCATCTCTAGGTAGAAGGAAGGCAGGCCTCTAAGGAAGGTAACAGTTGGCAGCTCCACCACTTCAATTTTTGCAAATACAGAGATTTCCCTGATCTTAATTTTTCAACTGAAGAGCCAAACGTGGAATAGGTTTTCAATGAGCGTAGCCAGCCATGTGTTGACCAGTGTCTGCACACTGAAATAAAGCCCTGCTATTAATCAGGTGCTCACAAGAGGAGCTCACAGAGCCTGTGTGAGTTATCGCAGACTCTAAGCTCTATTTCTTGCCTATCTGCCTTGGCTTCCCCTTTAGTGTTCAGATCCTTAGAGCCTGGCTACACTCTCAAACTTGGCGGGGACTTTGTCATTTCACGGAGCCTGAATTTCACACTTTGAAATCTGAGGAGGCGACTAATGTAGTCCTTATTTCACCAAAAATAGACTGTGTCCATGAAAATCCATGAGGTGCTAATGCTAAAAGCATGCCTGCCTGCCTCTTTGGAGAGGACTCAGTTACTCTGAAGGACTAGGGATTAACTACAAAGACAAACGAGAGAAAGCATTTTTTGTTTTTGTTTTGTTAGTAAATTCTCTCCATTTTAACCATATATGAGAGGAAAAAACTACAAACTAAACCTAAATTTTCAAATATTCAGGGCTACAGGTCCTCTAGTGAGATGGCTCTCTTCCTCTGAGACTACAATCTGGGGTTATTTACACTGCCAAAATGTCACAACCAACAATATTTTTAAAAGACCACTGTAAGTCAATAGTTATACCGGTAGCAGACACAGAAGTGTCCAATTATTTCTTTCTTGTGGATTTATTGTGTTGATTTCCTCCATCTTTCCTGTCAAAGCAAAGAATTGTCTCCACTACAGGCAAAATAATGGCTATTCATTTGTACTACTCTTGTTGACTTTAAGAATGAAGGAGTAAAACTAGCAGAAAAAGGAGCATTAGATGACAAATCTGATCTGGGTAAATGTGTTCGGTTAATGTCACAAAACAATCACACTAAGGAACACTTTTCAAAATCCCAGCAGTGACTAACACTTGGTTTGACACCCCTACCAACACAAGATGGGAAATACCATTCACTCAAACACCCAGAACTTGTTGGCTTTAAGAGGATCAGAGCTGTCCTTCTGCACCTGGTATCAGGTGTAAAGCCAGCACACATCTTATTTAGGTTGTCACAGCTTCATCTTTATCTCATCAAAGAGCATCACCCACGGAATAGTAGCCTAAGCTTAACCTAAGCATATATGGGTTTAGTTTGCTAGAGGAGACAACCCGAACTCTGAAGTCAGCTTTGCAAATCAGAGTTAAACTCATTAAAGCACCTCCGCAAGAGTAGTTTGCAAATACTTTATGTGGCTGCCTTGAAGGCATTCTGCAAAAACTAGCACGTCTTTCCTAACGTGCACAGGGCTGAAGCTTTAATAGCTTGAGAGAAGCACCGCTGTGCAAGTTTCCCTGGTTAGTGTAATTAAGTAACTAGGTCATCTGTTCCCTCGCAGAAAGGCTGTAATTAACAGAGGAGACTTTTTCATGATTTAATGCCACAGTTTTACACGTGTTCCTTCGCAGGAGCGATCACTTGCAGTAAAGTAGGCTAAGACTTCCCAGGTCCATCTCTTGCTTAGCCCAACGTGGACACAACCAGAGGAGAGAGATAAGCAAAGGGGAAGGACAGCGAGGCCGGAGCAGATGTGGGATGTTACTAATGCATCAGCAGAGCAGGGAACAATAGAGGAGGATGAAGGGAAGGAAGATACAGGCGTAAGAGAAATGAAGATGGGGCAGGGGAGGAGGGGAAGGGCCCCTGACAACACAGACTGCTGAACAGAGCTAATAAATAAAATATGACCCTCTATTCTGGATTTCTCCAGTCTGCTAGAGATTAAGGGAGTTGAGAGGAGAAAAGACAGAATTAGTCAGGAGAAAGAAATGTACAACAAAGGCATTTTCCAAAAGAGCCCCAAATGCTTTGCCATATTAAAACCTAACACTAGGAACTAGAAAGCCACTGAAATAAAATTGATGGTTATAAAGAAATATTCAGTGCTAAACTGCTATGCTGGACAAAAAGACATGGGGCTGCAGGAACACGTGCAAATGAGTGAGAAAGCCCAGAACAGGTGATCCCTAATGCTTAAAGCCTATAGCCATGTAGTAAAAAACAACCAAAAAGATGACACCCAGGATATATTATCTTAGTAAAAGCAAACAACAACAACAAACATCTAAAGGATGTGTGGATGTCAGAGGCAGGAGTGAATAAAGGCAGAAATTAAGGAAGCTGATGGGGCACTTAAAGGGAGGAAAGGAAAAAGGAAGGGAAAAATGAAAGGGGCTGACTGAAGAGGAAAGTCAAAGCAATTAGGTTTGTGAAATCGGTAAAAGACGCTTCCTATGAGATCATTCCTTTCAATATACCCAGCTTTGTGAAACTTATTATTCTGTATTCGCTGCCTTTTTATTACTGGCTTTAAGAGCTGTCTTCAGGCTCTTTTTAGCTCTTCTCTCTCCGTGGACACAAAGGGAGCCACTGCTCCGATACCACCTACGTGTTCCACATCTCCTGACACACCTTGGGGCAGCCAGCCTGCGCTTGTACCTGTGCTGCCCCGCAGCCTAAAGGGCAGAATCCATTCCCCTCACGTCTGCAGCAACCCCCGGTGTTTGCTAGCAGTTTTAAAACTTCCAACTTTAGACCAGCTCAGCATACCCAATACTCAATTTATAATATTTCTCTTACCTCGTGAATGTGCATACAGTCCTAATAATTTTACATTTCATTCGTTAGAATATTTTGGCAGTAATTCCTCAGGACTATCTTAAAAGGCACATAAAGCACTTGCATTTCCTGCAAACTGCAAATACGCAGTTGATTTCTGGAAAAGTTCCTTAACAGCTACTTTATTTCTCTAGACACTGCTTCTTGCATTATGGGATCTGTGGCTCTTCTCAATTCCATCACAGTGAAAATCACAGCTGTAAAATGGAGACAGCCACACATACCTGTACCTTTCAAAGAGCCCCTACAAAACTGCACTGTGACTCTGAAGAAGAAAATGGAAGTGGTGACGTTTTTTTGAGCATTAAGTATTTCCACCATCTGTAGATGATAAAAAGTAACCCTACAGACTGTAAGCAGAAGGGTATCGATCCTGTTCAGTGGCCAATTTTTGCTTACTGTCATACCTAAGCCTGCAGAGTTGCCTCTCAATTAAAAGCTGAACACTCACTGCTTTTAAAGGAGGTTATAATTAAGAACACAATGCAGCCTTTATTAAATATGAATTACTTGGTCATACCTTACCAACACATTCAACATCACAGTGGGAAAACAAAGCCTTGAGGCCACCATTATATCTGCCCTGTTTCCTTCCCTTTCTTCCCGTCACCGCACATCTGCTTCGTCAGCCCCCAAAGGACCCAAATCTGGGGGGCAACGAGACTTGTTCCCCTACTTTTTAGGGCATCCAGTCATTTATAGTTGATGCTAGGACAAAGTAAAATTAATAAGTTTAGGATTCAACCAAGACTGAGGCAGAAGGCTTCTTATCTCCTAGTTGCTGCTACACTTTTCTTGGGGACTCCAGCAAGTAACACGTTTGTTTCCACTGATGTCACACAGGGAAATATATTCTGTACAGAAATAATAAAGACCACTATTTATTTTTGAAATAGAAGACTAAATTCTATGGAAGTTAGTTACAAACAACATTATGGATTCTGAACATTTCATCCTCTTAAAATGTTTTTTAAATAAAAAAAAAATTAAAAAAAAAGGAAGTAAGTTCGGACAAAAGAAAAGTCAGGTAAAAAACAAAATCCTCAGAACAGTTAACACAGAAGTGACCTGATCTATCCTGAGGCTTTACCAACAACAGGCCTTTCAAATACAAAGAACATCACAGCTACAGGAAAAACAAACCAGGGATCTGGTACATCGACCATGCTCAGTGTCAGTGTTCTTAAATGTACCAAAAACAGTACGTAAGAGATTGAAGCAGGAAAAAATAAACAGAAAAAAAAATCTGCAGGTTGGAATGAATGATATAGCATGAAAGTATTCAGCAAGTGCTTGCTGTGATTCTCTTACAAATACCACATCTATTTGTTTGCAATAGTGCCTAGCCAAAGCTATTGAGTTTTGAAGTGTGCACATGGAATCAAAATAACATCATTATTGTTGTTATTATTATTATTCCATGTGCTATAAAACTGTAGACATCTGATAAAAAGCCTCCTAATTTGAAACATGCTTGCTGATATTATTCCTTTTAAACTATCTTCAGGCTCTCATTTATTAAACAAGTTTATTTTACCATAGATGTGTTTATATATGCAGTAAATACAATATCAACAACACCACAGAGTGGCTGCATCATGTAGAGCGAAATCCAGCCATAAAATAAATGAAATTTTGGTCCAGAAGAAAGTAGGATTAAGACTTGATAATACCTGAAAACTGTAGTTTCAAAGTAAAATTGGTTAATTTGGTATACTAGCCAAAAAGCAAAAAAAGTTCTTCCCAATGAATCATAAAATATACACAAGATTAATAGCAAATATTCATTATATACTCATTACTTCCTTTCTTTGCATTCAAAAATCCATGCTATCAGACAGCTATCAGATTCCCTGTAAAATGCCAGTTTGTCTATACTTATTTTTAACAGTATATTTTTATTACAACATTAAACTGCTAGAAATAATATACGTATACAAATCATAAGTCAATCTTAATAAAGACTGATGTGCAAGCATGCATTTAAGTACAAATGTAGAGTACTCAACATGCAAGGGTATTAGAAGGCTAGAATGAACTGCCTTTTGCTGATTAAGTAGACAAGGTAGAAATTCCCACTTACTTAAAATAGGTCAGCTAATGATATACTCGTATAGCTATAATAAAGTATTTTCAAATGAAAACTGCAATTATATTGGCAGCTATTAAAGCCTGATCACCTGTACTTTCTAACGCTAGTTGAGTGTTCACTAAACAGCAAAATTAAGGATTATTCTCAGGCTAGGAAAAGAGTCAGAAGAACCATCCTGATAAAGATTTACATCCATGCTACGGATATAAATTAATATACTGTACTGTAACCATATACTATATATTTAGAAAGTAAAACAAAAAGTGCCATTCTTAAAAACATAGGAAAAATGAAAAACTGAGTATTTGGAGTGAATCTATCTCCTGTAACACAGGCTGTATCCAAAGACTCTCAATTTGCAAACATCTCTGCTGTGATCAGATTGGGAGAGCGTGGCCTGTGCTCACATGTAAAGCATTTAATTTAATGCACATGTCACAGCTAATGCATAGAAAGACATTTTCCATTTAGTTTGGTCTCCAATATTTTTCAAAAGTCCTAAGTAGTTGAAAAGCTTTCTCCCTTCCTTCCCCCCTTACCACCTATGGAGAAAAGCAGGAGATGTGGCACATTGGAAAGAAAGGAAACAGTCAGCTGGCCTCGTTAGCAGTACTGGGAGCGTAACCAACACCCGCCCAGGGGCCGAGGTTAAATAAACTGCATTTGGCAAATTAATACTCTCCTCTCCCTGCTTTCCAGAACATCAGCTACTCAGCCACTCAGTCGTTGCAAACGATACCTTGGTTTCCAGTGCTAAGAGGAAAACAGAAAGGGCAAGTGTCAGAGCTCAGAAATGTAACTGCCCTCTCGTTGAGGAAGGGAGCTGGGGCTGAGGATAAGCTCGGCTTATCCGCGAGGCCGAGGTGTCATCTGCACTTCCACTGCTCGCGCTACACTCATCCTGAGGAGAAATGCAAGGCTCCGATCTTCCCGTCACTCCATGGTTCCTGTCAAGAGCTGGGTGGATGAGCAAGTCCTGCAGTTTCGCAGCTGCTTTGCAGACTGCATTGCTTCTACCTCGAGAGGCAGCAGGGGCAAAAACCAGCACTACAAAGTCTCATGACTTCCTTAGGCCCACGCACAAGCTTTTTGATTTGCAAGATTTAACAATGTCAGTATGAACCTGGACCTCCCAGAGCACAACGCTCCCGAGAGAAGCAAAATACGTGCCCAATGGAGTCTTAAAGAAGACACAGCGCAATGAATTCTTAAAATAGAAGCTTGCAAAGCGCATTATATTGTCAGAGCAAATCTGTCTCCATCCTGCTGGAGATGCTAGATCGGTGATCCGCATATAACTCCACCTATCTTTTAAGGCAAAAACTCTCATATTGCCACTGCTTGTGGGCTTTAATGTGAAGGTCTGGCAGCCACCCAAGGTTCTGGCATGAAGAGCACACTGCTTTTTGAGATTTCTTTTTAGGTCATGACAGAAGAGATCGCAGTGGTGCCCACCAATATTGCATTTACAAGGGCAGAAGGAAATGACAACTTGCAGTTAAAGGGAAAAAAAAAGGAAAACATTTTTAAAAACAAGGCTACAGTGTGCATAAAATTTAGGTTGACATAAATCATCTATAATTTTCCATGACACAAAATAAAAAATAAACGCCAGAAAACATCACATATTATGTGGTATTGAAAACCAAGGATGAAATAACACATTTCTGTCCATGGCAAATAGGCATACCTAGCAAATAAAGATATTTTTTAAAAATCCATTTTAAAGTAAGACATTTATTTACTATTTTAATTAAATTTCATCTTGTCCCTAATTCTGTGCTCAGACTTTCACACTGAAAATGCATCTTCATCACAAAGGAGACCGAAGCTAAACCATTTAAAAGTTAGCAAATGATATGCGGGAGTTTTTGTTATCTCCAAAGTCAACCAAATTGATCTGGGTTTAGCACTGGGGATGTGGTTCAAGTCTTCAGGCCACGATAAAATTGAAAAGCTCTCCCTCATTTTCCTCAGCCTTGTCCTTTTGAGCAAGGTTATATGCAATCTTGGCCTTTATACTGAGCTCCTTACAGTAGCCTTTGACAGCTGTCAGATATCATGTTACCTTCCACACCAATACAGTAATCAAAAATGACAGGTTAGGATATCATCGGGATAGTGATCTAATTAACAGAATATGGCAAAATGGATATTTATATAATAAAGTTTCAAGTTAGTCATCAGTGACTAAATTTACACCACTGAGCTATTAATTCTTGCCCTGTGCAGATAAAAGAGCAGCAGCATTATTCCAAGAAACTCGCAAAAAGAGCTTTTCTGCCCAGCAGATTTCAGCAAAAGTTGTTGAAATACTCATATGTTCTTCCCTGCGAGTGATCTGATGAGTGGCCCAATTCACACCCCGAGACAAGCGACACGACACAAGAGTGAACAGTCTCCAAACACAGGCAGCCAGCACTGCCTCTGCTGAAGGGCTCTACAAAAGCCTCTTTGCTGAGTTAATACGAGAACAGTTTAACATCATTAAGAACCAGCTGGAGCCACGCTAACTACTGGGAAAAACCACCACCAGCACTGTGACCTTCCGGCATTTTTCCTTTCTTTCCTGATGTTAAATCCTTTGATATGTTTACAGATGGAAGGCTCTCCCCGCTGGTCAAGCCAAGCTAGGCAGACTCTCCTCATGCCTTGTGAAGAAGGTCTCCTCTCATAATTCAATCTCTTCTCTTCCATCTCCTCCCTTTTTCATCTGTCCCTTGGAAATCTCTTGGCTGATCTATCCTTGGATGTTATCTGCACTGCCCACAGCTGAATTAACCTCTGTAGCTCATTTATCAAATGCAAATTTACCATGGGAATCGTCTTCCTCCTCAGCAGTCTGTCACTTGTAACTTTTCTCTTATTACCAGAGTACAAAATTTTCCATCTACTCCAGCTTCCTTAGGAATTTTGTTTAGGAATTTTAGGCTGATTTCTGTTACCTTTTGCCATCGATCTTTTCAATGCTTCTCACTGACAGCCATTTTCAGACAGATTGTACTGGAGATGGAGGATGGAAAGGCACCAAATTCCTACAAATTCTGTGAAAATTTCTAGCAAGGGAGGTCCCTCTGTAAGTGATGCCAACCAGGCAGGGACAAGGAGAAGACCTTATCCATTCCAAAGGCATGCCTAGCAAATGCCAGACTGCTCCCAGGCAGTAACTGCCACACACTCCAAAAAAACAGTTGCTAGTTACACTGATGGCTACACAAACAACAGGACAAAAACAGAAAATTCAGATGTTTTGGAAGAGGTGAAATGGGATTAGGGAACACTGGATGAAAGTAAGGGTACTGTGGGGAGAAACCAAGAATATCATGGTGGGGAAAAGCAAGGATCCACAGAATAAACCCATAGAAATCTTGGCTTCACTGATCCATCAGCAAATAAAATTTACTTCCCATTTTATTCATATTCTGTTACTTCCACTTCCAAGTTTTTGAAGTTCTCTGTCACCAGTCTCATTTGCACTGACAGTATGCCTCATTTGCCAGACAGATTTCACCAATATACTTCTAGTATTTCTGCCTACATCACTAATATTAAACCAGATTAGTCCCCAGACTGACTTGCTGAAG
Source organism: Rhynchotus rufescens (assembly GCA_032273925.1). NCBI lineage: Eukaryota > Metazoa > Chordata > Aves > Tinamiformes > Tinamidae > Rhynchotus > Rhynchotus rufescens. The sequence goes on from JAVCKT010016600.1 coordinate 20,531, forward strand.
ACGTACTAAAACCCATGCACCATATCCCAGTTGGTTCCTCTCCATCTTCTTTCCCTGTGCAAGTTCCCTACTTACTCCAATAGGAAGACAACTAGTCCCATCTAAGTAGCCAAAGTAGAACGCCTCTTCCAACACAACAAAGATGTAGTTATCATGTAATGAACCCTGCAGGTCATCGGAAAAACTAAGAAAGTCCCTTTTTCCCCCTCAACACTGACTTCAAGACAGATTGTAATTACAATTATTACAGCTTCTTTTATTTATAGATTGGTCGTGACAAGGACGAAGTCTAATTTTTCTTTTCCAGGAAGTTTTACTGCTTTTAGAGCCACCTGTCTTCCCTGCGGTTTGAAGAGTCACCCATCTCAAAACTTGACTTTTATATTTGGGCTACTGCCTAAACAAGATACAGAATTTTCCAAGTTAAAACCAAACCAGATCAGCAAGTACTTCTTAAAGGCGACTATTGGAGGGCCATATTTATAACGTGCATCTTATTTAAGCATAGGAAGCATTCTGCAAGAACGCTCACAGCAGCTTGCTGCCGTCAACTTGCATTAAAAGAGCAGCAGTGTATATGTTATATATATTTATATACACACACACACACATATATTCAGACATGCTCAGACTGTGATAGTACCCTCAATGCCAATTAAAAATAATAAAATTTACTAAAATAAAAATGGATTGCTATTTCACACTTACAATTATCTTCCCAGTGGGATACTTCAGCTTGCCAGGACTGTGAAGAGGAAAAGTCAGAACAATGACTCTTCAGAAATTTAATCATGGCTTTAATATGACATTAAAATTATCTTTAGACTTGGGCTAGCATGTTGGCATTTTACAACTTTCCTTCTAAAATGACTGCCTTTTTTTCCTTTTTTTGTCCCAACAATGTTCAAGTTTCCAAATTCTTTGAAAGAGGACTAAAATCTCCTCACCTTTTTTGTCTTTGTTAGACAAAAGCCTTTCAGTTTTGGTCTTCTGCTGTGGACTTAATCTGCAATCCCGGAGAAAAAGTTCCCAAAACCAAAATGCCACAGTGTGGACTTCAGCATACCAAAGTCATTTTCACTTCATGAATTTTAAATGAACTAGACTGAAAAATCACCAAGAGGAATAAGCTCCAGCCATACAAAGTGGTTTGGACTCCCTGAGAAGGCTGTACTGGAGCTCAAGGGAGGGAGAGGAGGAGATCTCCACCCACCTGATGACCAGTGGAAATGTTGGTATTGGTTTCACGGTTCCTCCAATGCGCTGAAAAGCAGGGACTTGGCTTCCTATCTTGTCAGCTTTCCTGCAGCTTTGCATCCAAAACATTTTGAGTGATGAGAACCAGATCTGAGGTGTTTTGCAGCACAACCCTTGAAAAGTATAGCAGAAGGCAAATGGGGAAAACGCAAGACCCAAAGCACAAGACCCTTGCTTTTCTTCAGAGAGAAAAGAGCTTTTCTGCAAGAGCTTTTCTTCAGCTGCATATATTTTTGGAAAAAGAAGCCGAGGCTGCAAGCCTTTCATGAGGATGCTGCTTTCCCACGACTTCCAGAAGCTGCACAAGGGAGCAGCCAGCAAGCTGGGGCTCTTGAAAATATGGGGAAACACTCTCACTCTCTTGCCCACTCTCTTGCTCTGCTCATCTTAGACTAATTTTTCAACAGTTAAATCACATTCAGGTTAAGTTTTAAGAATTGCAATTCATAAATGGCTAGACAGCCACAAAATAGAAGCTTATCAGGTGCTACCAATGCCATTTTCTCCCTACACAAATGCACAAGTTACACTGTGAAAACAACCTCATTTTCAGTTGGCTTCCCCATTGTGTTTTTTTCTCTCATTAATATTTGATAGCCAGAGAAGAGAGAAATCTATGAGAATTTCTAACAAGATTATGGTGCAAGTTAAAACTCTGTCCAGCCCAAGGAAATATTTGTGCACTAGGTCCAGCACAGTTACATAATGATCTAATTAAGCCAGAAAAAGAATACACGTGTGCGTGTATGTGTAATATATTTTTTATATATATATGGTACCATTTCTGTTTTATTTAAAATGAGACACAGGCACACTGTGAGACATGTTTTGATCAAGCTTCATTTATGCAGTGTCAGAATAGCATTATCTGGGTCCTACATGAAAGGAAGGAAGGCTGAGTGACATCTCCACACAATTTTCATTTCGGCTTAATCCACAGAGTAATCCAAGTGATTAAAAACGAAACAATGAGTTCAGTTAGTCCAAACTGCCTCTTAACCTCTTCCAGCTTTAACTTGCACACTCTAATAACCATACACTGTTTAGAAATATTACATACATATAAAAATGTTTTATAGACTTTTTAAATAGCTTATTAAGTCTTTTATTGTTCTAATTATTCAATACCTTTTTACCAAAGAATAATCTTTCACCTGTTTAGTAAAAACAAATAAATTATGAATGTCACATTAAACACAATATTAAGGAATGATGCTTGTGCACATTTCCAGCTCGAATGCCTTGATTTTCATCATTCATCATTTCAGACTGCACATACATGCAACCCATGTCAATAAAACAGCCAGGGTTGTTTAACAGAACATCCATATCCTTGCCCTATTTCCTGAGCAGGAGTAGAGAAACACTTGGAATTCTTCTGCAGCCAAAAAACACACCTCAGCCTTCTGCCCTGCCAATCTGCATAATTAACAACTGATCAGAACAAGGAGCTTATTAATAGACTGCTGTGAAATGCCGGATTGGGATTTATTTAAGGCCTTGCTCTACAGAAGGAATAAATTATTTATACTGCAATTTTTAAACCACTCTACAATTTCCAGACATGGTAAGGACCAGAATAACATTATTTTTACTGTACACTGTGAATGGTACTATGTGCCACTAGACAAATAAGGACATAACCCGCTATATCTATTTGGTTTTGCGCCAAATGGACAGGATTTTTGCACCTGCATTAACATTTCCAACACACATTGACCTAGAACAAGCAAGTTAAAAGAAAGATTACTGTCAATATCAAAACAGAATAGTACTGAACACACAGAAATGAAAACTTATTTGCACCAAGATGCATCCACAGGTCACAAGAACCTATGGACCTCTCTCTTTTAGTGATCCAGAAGTCTCACACCTCAGATTTTCAGAGAAGCAGTTTTTCTAAAAGTATGCAGACAAGCATTTCTTCAATTCTCATTAATCTCAGCCTACACAGTTGGGGAACAAACAGATTACGGTAGAAATATAACAGGCCATGCTCACTTTTGCAGTACCTTTTTCTGCCACCAGACTTGTCAAAAAACTGTGAGAAAAACACGGTGCAAATAATCCTGGGAGAGAAGTTAACCTTTCCAAAATTAATGTTGATCCAAAAGTTCTTACTTACTGCTACCTCTTCTCTGCAGTAGTCGGAGGGTTGATATGCTAAAGACAATCCAGAAACACGACACCAATCTGTACTTTAATCCTTACAGGAGTGTAATTTAGTTTCAGGCTTTTTTTTCCTAGATAGACACAAAATATTCTGTTCTCTGATTCTATACATTCTATGCTATTCTACAGTCCAGGATCTCAGATTACAAAAGAGCACTTAAATAAATAAATATCACAGTCTGTCTCCTCCAAGCCTGCAACAACTCCTCATACTTCCGTTTAACAATTTAACAAAATAAACCAACAAACAACAAGAAAATAAACAGACAACTTCTATCAAGATATAGGAAGAGGATTAAAAAATGGATTATATTTGTAGCATACAGTCTTTCCTACAGGGACACTCCTGAATGCAAAGCAGTCACACCACATCTAGCAACACAGAGAATATATTTTGCAGTCTTTAAGTAAAAAGTCAGTTGCTTACGAGATGGGTAAAATTCTGGAAAACAACAATTTTGATAAATAAAGTACTTGTAGTCAGTACAAAGGTAAAGAGCTTTCCCACACCAGACGGGCTCATTATAGCAAAGTATTATATATAAGAGTACTTTACTATACACGATTCATTTAACATATCAAATTTAGTGGACACAATTATAACTCATAGGTAGAGTCCTGATAAAAAGCATGCTCCAACAGGTGATTAGCATAATATAACGGTACAATTTACTGTTATCTTTTATTCCTAGATAGTATATGGAAGGAAAAAAAAAAAAGAAAAAACCCACATGATCAAGAAAAAAATACAGTGATTGTATGAAGTAACAGAAAAAAAAGAATAGAAATCCACATCTTACTTTGATTTCAATTAATATGCAATTCTAAGCATCACTTCCAGAATAACAGCATTACCATGTTATGATATTATCTAAAAGGGTACTTTGTATGACACAGCGTCCTCATTAATTTAAACATTGCTTCATTTTTAAAATATGTTTTCACTGAGGGAAGCTACGAATTCACATCATTGCATCTAACCTAAACAATTCACTGCATATGTTTTTAGCACTCAGTTTAGCACTCAGACAATAATTCTCCCCCTTGCTCATCCTCTAACACGACACATCCCTATTCTGACGTCCGCTTGCATTTCAGCTAGCAAGGTAACTATTCACGCTCTTTTGCCAGCTCCTCGTTACCCAGGCTCAATTCCGTTAATACTCCACTGGCAACAACGCCAAGCCACACACAATAGCTCGGACAAAATGAGACGGCAGGTCACTATTTCTCGCTCATTCAGTAAACCAGGTTGAGATTCACCGCACACCCTTTACAGACCAGGCAGCGACGGCAACCGGAGCCACGAGCCCGCCACTCCAATCCATGTCCCGCTCCCCGAGGAGGGCGAGGGACCCGAACGCACGGCAGCAGGTTGCACCTACGCGAATTCTTCGGCGCGCCGTCGGTGGCTCCCGGCGCCGACATGGCAGCAGGCACGGCGCGAGCAGCGGGCGAGCGGCAGGGCGGCTACAGCTGCATCTCGGCCGCGGCGGCACAGAGGCGGCGGCGCGAAGGCCGCCCGGGCGAGGGAGGCGCGCGGCGCCGGGCGCTGCTCGGCATCGGGGCTCGCGTGGGCCAAGGCCGCGCGCGAGCTGCCGCCCGCGGGGCTCTACCCCGGCGCGCGCACGGGCTGGGGACGCTACCACCTGCCGCGATGGAAAGGGGGGCTCGCGGCAGAGCGGGATGCCGGGCGCTCCGGAGGAGGTGCCTGCGCCTGCGGCACCTGTTTATTTGATCCGGCCATGAAAGCCCTGGAGCATCACTCGGAAGCGAGGCAGACGGAAGGAGGGGTCCCGACTTCTTCTTTTCATTAGGTCATGTCTGTACGGCGCTCCCCTCAAAGCCTTGTGCCTTCAAATGGCTTAGCTCAGATACCCCATAAATTACAGACTATTCTTGCTTCACGCATAAAATATTCAAAATGCTAAATGGGATTTTTAATTAAATTAAAAGCAGTCTTCCCTACCGTAAACTGTGGGGTTTTTCTTCTCCTTTAATCACATATTCAGGCTAGCAGGCTGCATTTTCATTAAAATTTCAGATAACGCCTGTGCATTTTTTATATACAGAAACAGCTCATCACTCTGAGTCTCAGGCTTTGGCAATGCTACAGTTAAACAATATTGCATTTGCATTTCAAAAATTGTAAAAGCCTGTTCAGAATCTGGAATCCTGGCGTGCATTACTTCTTGTGGTTAAGAGGAATAGGATACCCAGTGGTGCCAGAGAACATGACAGCCATAACAATTGACTCCCTTTTTCTTTAAAATACCACATTTTAAGAAGCTTCTTGAAGATAATTTTCAAAATGCAGATTATGGGCAAAACGGAATTACACAAATTTTTCTCAAATCATCATCAACAAAGGAAAAATTAGTAGGAATGAATGGGCCCATGAAACTCAGTTTTAGCTCAGGGCTGCCAATAAAAATATTTATGGGAAAGATTAAAAAAAGAAAAAGAAAGATAATATCGACTTCAGCTTGGACTTCACTAATTAAAAGATGAATTCAAGTCAGAGATGCAGACACAAAAGGGTTTCTATTGTTTTCCAAATCAATTATATAAGCACTGTAGACAATTAAAACATTATACCTTCAAATGTTTTATTTTCTGCACAAACTGAGTATGACAGGACTTACGCTCCCAGGAAATGTTTCTATTATCTGCACAGTTAGTCCCCTCATCCTGAAAATGGGCACTGAGAATCTCTATTGTTATATTGGCCTCCTCCACTCCCTATAAAAACAGGATCCTGCAAGGCTAACTCCCACACAGGGCCAAATCCTGCCAACTTGGGTTGTCTGTGCAGATCCGTGAACCAGCCTATTTTCAGCTGCAGTTTTCATCTTAAATTTGTTGCAATACAGCTGACCCCTTAGAAGGGCTTTTGACTTAATAATGAAACTCAAAAAAAGTCAGAAGCAAGGATGAAAAGAAAGGCAAATAAATGCAATGACTGGAAAAACAATAAATAAATCAAAGTCACATTTGCTTGGGAGAATAAACTAGCTCTCCGAGAATGCAAGCAGCATTAGACAGGCCAAATAAGAACAACAGGGCTTATAAAATTCTCTACAAATACAGATTAATGAAGCCAAGTTAACCCTTCCTCCTTCCGTCTCTCCCAGAGGCATTAGTATAAAAACATTTTAAAGACAAGGCTTCTGAAATATCTAGACCATTAGAGTTCCGTGAATGATATTAACTCTTTGTCAGCACACGATTTTCATGCAACAGCCATATGTCAAATGCTGCAACCTCCTCAGGCAGGGAGATCGCAAGCCCCCAAGCAGCAGCATCCCCCCGTGCACTTGCACGTCACAGTGCCGTGGATATCCCGTCCGCTGGATAGGGACCAGGCTCTGCCAGGCAGGATGGAACCACGGAAAGACCAAGAACCTTCCTTAAATTCCTCTATCTAAGGGAACCTTTTTAAGAAAGGGCTCAAGCTGAAATCCCTGCCCACTTTGAGGAAGGCAAGATAGAAGGGGAGAACTCAGGCGCAGCGAGCATTCAGATCTAGAAAGTTTATGGAAGTGCCCTCCAGATGCAAGGTGCAAAACCACACAGAATAAAAACCCAAAGCAGGCAGCTGTAGACATCCTTTATCGTTCTCATCCATCTGCCTTATCCTATTACACTCTAATGAAAAGCTTAAGCAGATAAACTCATTTGCCTTTTACCCAAGGGTTGTCTGTAAGTGACCACATTTCAAATGACACCATTGTCAGGAGAGCAGCAATCCCCAAAAGAAGCCCTGGCCCATTCTTGCCATAGACAAAACAAGGTACCAAGCACTCAAGTTTGAGAGGTTCTCCTCCCAAAAGCTTCATGCAATGGGAAAGAAGCTGGTAACACACGGAATTATCTAGATATCTACCAGAATATTTTCAATTTATGGTAAGTAATGGAAAAAAACATATCTGAAACTTGAGTATCCTTGAAATTTTAACTCCATCTTGACTTTTTGGTAATAGAATTAAGCCACTGTTTACTGGTTTCTAGTTTGTCAAAATAAGAATGGTCTATTTTCAAATCATAAGGAAATGCTCAAGAAACGCTAGCATCAGAGAGACTGCCTAGCTGATACAGATAGGTCTAGATAAGGCACCCAGCATCCAAAGACACCTCTACATACAGGCTTCAAATGAGTAACTGAAATGTGAAATCACAAAATACAACATGAAGTTAGAAACCTTATTATTACCTGATATGATTATAAATACAATTTATAATTGTATATTATATGAATACAATATACAATATACAATATAAATACAATTCATGACCTTAACTGATTTAAGTTGCATTATCTTTCATTTTGTCAATAAAAAATCTTCACATAATTGCTCATAATGCAGTACACTCGGGTCAGTCATGAGCTGTAAACACCTACACTGTGTTGCTCATGAATCTGAAAGATGATGAGAAGAAGAGGAAAAAGTTGTTAATTTTGGCAGCCATCTGAATGCAACGCAATAAAGAAGGGATTGAGGCAACAGACTGCTCCAAATACTATGTACTCTTGGGGAAGGGAATGGTAAAATCCAGGAAATTAAAGTGCAGATACAAATTTGCTTTAGTTATTCATAGAAGGACTGGAAAACTGGAAGTTCAACAGAAGCATTTTAGTATTATGAAGAAAAGTGACAAAATCTGTATTTCAAAAGTGGCACAATAACTTACCTTCCCAGGAGGAAA
>JAVCKT010016604.1:0-26174 GCA_032273925.1 Rhynchotus rufescens
TAAATGGTAACATGTTTTAGGAAACATGTTTCCCTGCTCCAAAACCCATGGAAAGCAGCAAGACACCAGCCAGGTACTCAAAAGCCTTTCATGCCACAAAGTACCTAGAGCCAGTCTTCCTCCAGACAAAAACCCAGAAGCCAAACGACCCTGCAAGGTCTCTTCCACTGCCCTCACAGGAGATCTACGAGGGCAACATAGAAGTGAAGCTGCTTGGCACGAACACAGGACTATTCATCTCCCACAGTGAGGAGTCATCCTGGGATGTCCAGCTCCAACCACCCTTTACAGAACTACAAGTCCACACTCTGCTGAGATGGATACCTGCCCGTCGTCCACCCTTCTCAGGTCACATGAGAGCAGATGACCGGGCTGGCATGTTGCCATGCTGGAAGCTGGATGCAAAAGAGGTTAAATTTTCCAAAGACATTCCAGCAGCCAAAAAAACAGCAGCAAAGGGAAGCCCACGACAAGCACTCAAGGATCTGATCTGCCCCAAGTCACAGGAGGAGGTAGCTAGAAGCAAAGTAAATATGGAGCAGGGAAGAGAGGTGTGTTCTCTCTGCTCGCAGCTGGGGTCATTACCTGAACACAGCTTCTGCATCCCTAGTGCTGTCAGTCTCACACTTGTCACTGCCCCTGACCCAAAGCAAGATTTAAAGATGGTGACTTAAAAATCCATTTGGCTGTTTTGAGTTATATGAATATAATAAACCCAAGTGTCCTGCTTTTGGATGCAGCTTGCGCTTCCAATAACTCAGCAACACATTCATTAAACAAAGAGCAGCAAGCCATTAAAAATAAAGCACAAGGAGAGCGAAGGCCATGCAGGCTGTAAATATCTTTGACTTTTTTTCAACCTCCATTTTCTTATCCCTGCTTATTCACTAATTGACCTCTGGATCCTGTTTCTCAGAACAGTCTCCATCACTGCACTTTGTAAGCTGTGGTTGAAGGACAACAAAGAATGCTAAATGCTCTCTAAATGCATCATAAGGGCCATTCAAAGAAGAAAAAAGAAAGGACCATCTCACATGAATCCAGTGGGATGCAACTGCCTCCAATTAAGCCATCCAGGGTTTAATTCCCAAATCCAGTCCATCACATGCCACAGCACCCATTCAGAAGGCAGCACCTCTCTGGCCAGCCATTCTGCAGACTCAACACTAGTGCAGAAGCATCTGGTTACTCAGCAGGAGGCCAAACTCCACTTCTGAAGCACTGCGTCCTCCTTTGGAGTCCACCATCTTCCATAAATCCTTTTATTTCTTCACAAGTGTTGGAAGCATCTCAGGGCATCAACCAGTGTGAGCACTGGTGTCAACTGCTAGAGAACCTGTTTAGCATCAAGTAGGAGGGAAGATTCTGTGTTCCTGGGATTCCTTAGCTCCCAATGGCATCAAGTTGATAAGGAATTGTCCCCATCTCTTGCTACAGATACAACAGAGAACATAAGTCAAATGAGCTTAGCCCAGCACAATAGAAACATCCTTATAAACAAATGACATTCAAGTCATTCTTGCAGGTGTAAAGGAACTGCTTGCTCAACTAGCCAACACCCATCCATGCATCTGGCTTATCCAAGTGACCGACACCACAGTTCCTTGGATTAAACATGCATTTTAAACAGCCCCTTTTGACTAACCAGTAAAGTCCCCTCCATCCAGCCTCCTGCTGCAGGGAAGGGACTGTCACAACCAGCAGGTTTCACAGGCTAAGTCTGTTTTTAAGCTGAGAGGCAGCCTGGGTAACTGAAGAAAGGAGCCTTTTCCTGCTTCCTGCAATAACCACAGCCTCTCTCTCAAATGGTTTTATAATGATGCCAATCAGGAAAATAAAAGGTGGAGCAGAGCAAAAGAGCAGAATTAGTCTTGTACACTCACCCACAAACAAAGCCATCTTTGAGCACGAAAGTCCTTTTCCATCATTTACTGGTCCTGCAGAACACCCGCAAAGCAGCACAATACCTGAGCTATCCATAAAAATGCACTGCAATCTCACATGAAACTGCCTAAACAGGGATCACATGCAACTGATCCGCAGATATCCCCAACCCACACACAGGGATATGATCTCATCTACACATCTGACCCACACTAGAGGGAGAAAAAGCAGAATATTCAAGGCCTTGCAGTTTAACTCATCAGTGAATATTAATCCCTATTGTCATGCAGTTGAGTTGTAAATCAATTGCCTCCCTAACTCAGACCTTTTGTGCACTGACATTGCAGGATGTTGCCCGTTACTCAGACACCACGGTGCTCTGTACAGCTGTAGTGCTTCGAAAGCAGAGTTCTATTCCCAGGAAAAGAGGAGCATGATGCCAGTCCACCCAAATATGAGAAACAGCCCACATGACAGCTACACTGGTGTGACTGTATTGGTTAGCTACGTGTTGTTTGCCAAAATAATCACACCAGGCTAGTCTTTCCAGGCAAATAGTGCCTTCTGCCGGATTGTTTATTCTCTGTCTGTAATAAGAGGACCGGTGCAGACCCCGTTTCTCAAAGACACTGGTGTCTATACTAATTTGACAGGCCTAGTCAGAAGGCTAAAATTTTAACTAAGGACTTACAGCTCTGCTGAGAATAGACTGGAGGTTTGAGGAGAGAAATATATTGATTTACACCATCAAAAGATTCAGACCTTATGTATTTCATATAAATTAATAATAAGTATTGACTATAATAAACCAGGGGAGAAATATCCTGCTGCACCTCTGTGTGCTGCGAATACTGAGTCGGTGGAGCTGTGTGTACATTCCCAGCCCTCCCGAGAGGGTTGCTACCATGGACGCCCCACCTGAACCAGCCTGTGCAGTTGAATGGCTTCAGCATCCTCCATCAACTGTCCATCATCTCTGCTGGAAGTTCCCATTTGCTTCCCTACCCCAGCTCCCTAGAGAGACACAACAAAGTTAAAAGTCAAAGTGTTTTCTAGCAGTAGGGAATGCTGGCATTAGATGCTAAATCACCTGTGCAACAGGGGATCATCAATCTGATATAAGGGAATTCAAACAAGGAGCTGAGCATTTTCACCCACCTCTGTTAACCCAAAACTGGTCTTGGTGTAGACATGATCAAAGCCAGGTCAGGACTAGCTGGGCTCACTAGTCCAGGCTTGGTGGGGCAGATCTCTGAACTGAAGTGCATTTGTGTGTAGAAGCTCTACCTCCCACAAAGCCAGGAAGGGCTTGGTGGGCTTAGACCCAGCTTTCCCTGAGCTTCTGCTACTCAGCCCAAGCTTGACCCAGGGTCCCACACAATCAGCACTTGTTCACACACAAGCCATGTCTCACGTGCAGCCACTCTGGCAGAATATGGCCCTGTCTGAATGCATTCCTCAGCAGCAAAGCTTCCCTCCAAGTCAGCTATTGTTTTGAAACTGTCAGTGGAGTAGCGCTATGCTGATTAAATGCAAGCTAGGAAGTGATAGCATTTTTCAATCACAAAAACAAGGTGGAGAGGAAATTAATTTCCCAATAGGACAGAACCACACACCCAGACAGCTTACTCCACTCCTCATGTCCAGGATGTCCAAGGGGGCAGACAGCCACCAGCAGAGCACATAGGCAAAGCAGTTTCTGAGCTGCACCAGGTCTCCTGCTCACACAGAGTCAGGTCAGTTCCACTGCATCGTGAGGAATGGCCGTGATACACAGACTCCCTCATTCCACTGCTAAAAATACACTACAACCTACCTCAATGCAGGCATTGGAATTGTTCCTGTACATTCCCCACTCCTATAGTATCTTGCTCTCAGCAGGGCCACATTACCCAAAGCCATGTCAAGTGCTGTCCCATCCCATTCCTTCAGACCTGCTGAGGGAACAGAGATCACACCACCCTACAGGACCCTGCTCTGCTTCTCCTTAGACCATCATGACTACACACAACCATGGCTGCTACTCTGCTGTTCAACACTGTGGCCACCAATGCTAGAAGAGCAAGTGCCTAAGAATGAGGCTATGCCAGGAACCAAGACTGAAATAAATGGAAAAGCTGCGGGTTAAGACTGCAGAGGATTGGCAGGATATGTTGGTAAGTACAGAGAGACAGTTCAATTGCATTGTCCTGCACTTCTCTATAGCTGAGTCTATTCAATTCCTCATTTGCTTAAGTCTAGTATTTTGCCTTTGAGAGAAGACCCCATCACACTTTATTTTTTTAGGAGAAAAGGAGCCTGAGGTATCACAGAACAGGTTAAGAGAGGGGCACAAAAGACAGCGTGCCTCTCAAGTAGAGAAGGATCCCCATTTCCAGTTAAACAGCGACCTCTGGTCTCAGCAGACTGAAAAACATGTCACTTATGATCTAATTTAAGGACACCTTAGAAGCATTTTGGTAGATTTTGTATATGGGAAATAAAGATACATCTTTCTCATGTGGTTAACCACCATCACCTTCAAATCCCATCAGACAGGGTTAAAGGCTTCACAGCCCAAGAAGCTGTTAGAGAATCCTAGAATTTACCTTCTCCTCCTTTGCTGATATTTAACCAAATGCCAAGAGAGATGAGGACACCTGGTTCCTAAATGGATTGTTTTCAATCTACCCCAGAGGGAATATGAATATATGAGCACTCACACACGGAGATCTGCACACAAAAACTACATACTTCTGTTTAGGAGTTTAGAAAAACAAAAACAAGGGCGCATTGCCTTCATCAAAACCTAAGTAGACTATCAGATAAAGATAAGTGTTTATTTACAGAGTCCAGAGAAGTAATCATCATGCAAGCATTTCAGTAACGGAGATCCTGAGACCAAAATTTTAATCATATTCATGAAGGTGCACAAAAACAAAGAGAAAAAAACCCTGCACACACACACACACACACACACACACAAAGAAAAACAAATCAACCCACACAGCCCCACAGTATCTTGCACGAGACCATATGCAGTTTGCATCTACTCAAAGTACCACCCGTCCCCAATAGACTAGGGGAGTTAGCTGCAGCACAAGAGCTGCAACACAAGAGCGCAGAGCTCCAACACCACCTGCAGCAAAACAGCCCATCCTGCAGAACTGCTCCCAACACGCCAGTGCCGAGACCAGCCTCAGCTCCTCAAATTAGAGCATCCTTAGCATTTTTTTCTGCCTCCATTTGCTGGTCTTTACTGAGACCCCTAGCACAAACTATGGGCTGTCTGGAAGGCTTTTATTGATGCTGTAGAAACATGGAAAATATCAGCCAGATCATGGATCTCTCTGTACTGCTAGAGAGTCCCCCCCACCCATCTCATAGCAGCCAAGGGGAATTAGGATCCAATCTCCTCATCCTTCCTCCACACACCCTTGCACAAGCAAGACTGTTACCATCACTTGATTCATTGCAACAATTCTTAAAACAAAGCAGAAAAGAAAGTGAAACAGCTTGAAAAAAACAACACATACAGAGAACAATCAAAATAAAATTAGGCAAGAAAACTGTCATTCAACCAGATACTTAAGATCAAAAATACTTCACCATTTCACAATCCCACCCATCACAACTGCTTCTAGGATGAAAGCTAAGCACCATCAGACTCTGAAGTCCTGCTTGCCTCTGACCTCAAACACTAGTGGTGCAACTCTGCTGGGCCTCTGCATCTCTAAGGCAGTGGATAACCTTCAGGCAGTAACAGCCCATACTGGACTCCACCAAAGGGCCTAGGAAAAGAAAGTTCAACATCATATTAGTCTTTCAGAGCTCTGCCGCTGCCTCTGCATATTCTGCCTCACTAACATCAAGAGTTTCCTGGGATCCTCATGTCCCCCGCTTCCCCAGTCCTCATGATCTCTAATGGGAACAAGTTTACGTACATTAGCATCCATTTAATTTTCAGCACTTAGACTTCATAACTCTTCCCATTTTATCACTCTTAATATTTATAAGACATCTAGCAAATGATTGATTTTTCCTTCGGACCCCTTGTCATTCACTTTCAAATCTCTCCCATGTGTAGGGGGCAATCAACAGATTTATAGCAGCCCATAAAAGTTGTTACCAAAAGTACAGTTTCTTTTTGTGTGCTAATTTCTAATAACTCTTATGCATGATAGCAATTACTGACAAAAGCCAGCCTCTGTTAATAGAGTTTATCTCAGTTCATCATATATTCTTTGTCAGTGGAAGCATTTTGACAAGCCTGGGGTTAATTAAAACCAAGAAGACAATAAAATACACCTAATCAAACATTACAGGTACAGAAATCAATTAGCAGATTTATGGCACTTCGGAGCCTTCTATAATGTGCAAAATTCAAAGAAACTGTCAGTTCCATCCCCCCAAGACAGTGTAATTGAATTTCTAATTGAAACTATTTTTCAATAGGTAACACAATCCAGTAAAGTTTGATTTGCATTAAAGTGGTGTCTGCAGAGGACGGAAATAATAAAAAAATCCCATGCTGCTCCCATTATTATTGTTTGTGTATTTTAGTACAAAAGACATTTAGAATCAATAAAGTGGCCATTTTTTGCCGAGAGATCTGGACACTGGATTTCTGTAGAAAGGTAAGAAAATCCAGGATTAGGACTAGATACTGCAAGGATGGAAAACAAACAGTAGCACTGGACAAATAGCTAGAATAAGGTGTCCCAGTTCACATCTAACTGGCAGACCTGAGCAGAGGATTCCTGTGCAATATTATTTTACCCAAGATACTGACCTGATAGCACAGGAAGGACAAGGTGGCAGCAGGGAACAGAGTATAGAATTATCTACTCCGTACTCATGTCATGCCTGACAATTCGGTTGCTTTCTAGGATGAAAGGTCTAGCAGTGTCCCTAAGGGATGAGCATGGCTCTAAACCTTTAGCAGAAAGGTGTATGATGGAACAGCGTGCAGCCTCAGAAGGAGTAGGGAAAACATCAACCTGAGGGAAAGCACTTGGATGGTAGAGGATAAGGGCTGCTTTTCAGGAGTCCAACAGGCTGGAGAAAGAAGCTGGGAGGAATCTCACGAAGTTCAACAAATACCCACCTTGAGTTGTTCAGTTGTCTTTCAGCACAAAGCTTTAACACATCATAATCACCCAGATCTTCACGGAATTATAGAATAATTCAGATGGGGAAAGAACTTAACAGTTTTCCTAGTAAGCTTTCAACAGATTTTAAAAGGTCACAGTATAAAAGTTTCTTGCTATGTAGTTTCACTGTGAAATACAACAACACACACGTCATACGCAAAATTTATATGGTCTAATTATATACAGCTACTCTATTACCTATATTTTATTTGACATTGTTTCATTTCTTCTGTCACTCCTAAGAGAGAGAGAGCTCATAGCTGTCACTAACTTACTGCGAGATAGAAAAGACAAGAAATGAAAAGTCACAAGAGAAGATACAAGGCCAATGTAAAGCCTTCTGGTTCTTGTATTTTTTTTTTGATGTAATGAGCCAGATTGTTTTAATTTCCAATTTCATCTTCAGCACTCAGACATCTAGAATCTGTCATAAATGCAAGTATCATTCTTTCCAGTGAAATGAAAATTATTTTATTGAAATGTCCTGCTGATGTTAGGAGGTCCAAATAAAAGATACCTCCCCTTTTTTTTTTTTAATGCTGGTTGAAACAGAACAGCAAAGAGTAAAAAAAAAATGAATCAAACTCCTCACATTCCATCTAGCTTTCCAAGCAATTGCTGAGACAACATAGTCCTACCTGTATACCTGCCTGGCTCACATCTTTCTTATGACAGGTTACCCTTGGTTTATTCAGTTCAGCAACATTAAGCCTGGAGGAAAAGCATATACAGGAAAAGAAATCTATAGTAACTTTATAAGCCAGTTGCAAGAGAGGAAAAATATTTGTAATCAGCCATCTTGGTAGGATGAATCAACAAGCAAGGCAGAGGGACAAGGAACTTCCCACTGGGAAGACAGCCACATATAGAGATCTATTCGACTGAAGAGATTTAATGTATTAGCAGCACTGGTAACTTCTCACCGGGGTATCACTCTGTGTGAAATTAAATTCTGATGCATTTGGGAAATGGTCCGTGGAGAGGTGATTAATTCCATTTGAGAATCTAGAGGGAACTCATTCTTACTTCTCTGGTTAAGAAACAGAAAGGGGTGACCAGAATCCAGACTGCAGCAGAGTTATTTTTGAAGATGATCTCTAAAAACTTTTAAATTGCCTTGGGAGCTCCTGTATAGTGCAATCCTTTAGGGTTTGCTACCCATGAGAATTCCCCAGTAAAGACCATGGCCCTCAGGTACATTCCCTTAAGGTCCTGTCAGCAATTCCCTTGTTCATGTGCAGAACAGTGAGGATCCACAGGGATAAGCAGCATGGCGTAGAGGAAAAGGATTATATATACTTTCAGTTCAATTCTCAGGAGCACAGGGCTACTATTCACATGGCTGTGCTTGTACAGGGGGCAGTTTTAAAACCTGCATTACCTATCACATAGCAAATTTGAAGGCTCTGCTCTGGTTGTCTCTTCCCTCCCTTTCTGGCTCCATAAAGATGGATCAGGACACAGGCTGTAGATTCAAGGTTTTAGCTGGTAGGTGGGCAAACCCATCGTAAATTAAGGTTAAGGTTCTCCTGTTACCAGCTGAATTCTCCCTTACTGCAAAGGAAGCTCATTTCACTCCCTCCACAAGGCTTGCCATGACCTACCCATAGGTTACAATTTCCCTGCTCTTTCAAGTTTGGGAGCATTGGAAACGTGGCATGCAGAACTGGATATATTCTGCCAGCGCAGACTTCACCGTCATATAATTCAACTTAGTTCCCCACTCCATAACTTGCACATGACACTGCTATTAATAATTCCAAGAAAATTATTTCTTTTCAACAGAGCATCACACTGACTCAGCTGTGATTCACTATGAATCCAGATCCTTTCCTACAGTACTTGTTGCCTGGGCTGCTGTTGCTCCTTTTTTTCTTTTTTTAATCAAATATTCCTTCCTAAGAGTAAGATTTGTTCTGAATTTCATCTTACTGATTTCTAAACATTCCCTCCATTTGTCTAGATCATTTTGAACTCAAAGCCTGCTCCTACAGACTGCTTGCAAAATGGCATTCCCCTAGGATAGCCTTTCCTGCATTAGCCAAGTTATTAGAATAAAACTGTACAGATTGCAGAGAGCTTCCAGGACCAGCCAAGAATAACTGTTCTTTGAGAGGTTTTTTTTCCCCAGTCACTGTGACTGTACTTTCCAAGTAAATGCCAAGCAAATTCCATCCATGCTGCGCTCAAAGAACATCCTCAAGGATAACATCAACACTCTCAGCCAAGATGCCTGCATCAGCTACCCCACCACCCAGCCACCGTGCAGTTATCCAGCACAGAGGGATGAGTCCCATGTGGAGGATGCACACTCAAAGGAAGCGCTCCAGGTCCTCTCTTGTCCCCTTCAAATTATCATACCTTTATCCTTCCTATGTGGCTGTTCAAAACCTTTTCAACTGGGAATCTATTCTGCATCCCAGTCTCGGAGACCTTTCCACATCCAAAGCACCACGCATCAAAGCGGACAAAACACTGCTTTTATATTTCAAAACCATCTGATAGCAGTGCAAGAGTGCCAATTGCAGCAAACACTGACCAGCTGACACATCTTCACTGATACAGGGCAGGACAGCTCAGACAGAGCTAACACGTGCTCCGCAATATGTTCACTGCTGTTTTAAAACAGATTACACCAATGGCCCATTCAGAAGTTGTCAGGCTGTGTTGGCACATGGTCACAATGTGTTGTTACATGGTAATTTTCCCCAAGCCCAAATATCACTAGCCAACTTTCTGGTCAGCCACTGCAAGCTAATTCCAGGCTGAAAAACATCCAAAAATCTTGGCTATTAAGTTCATATAAAAAAAGACTGTTTTTTTCCCCTGGCTTTTTTCAGGTTGCCTTTTTTTTGTTTTTACACCCAGCTGCAGGGTGACAGAGTTTTAAGAGGAATACATAAAAAATGAGTTCTTAACACTAGCTGCAAATTCACTTGTCTGCACAATGCTGATACATTTTCCTTCAAAAGTTTTCATCCTTTGACATCTTTGCAGTTTCTCCATGTTCCTGCTGCTGTTTCTCAGCAATAGATAAGAAAACTTCAAAACCTTGCTCTGCATTGGCAATAATGAGATTCAAAAGACAGATTTTTTTCCCCATCTTTCTACATAAAAAAATGAATCAGAGCCCAGCAGTGCACAAATATTACTCATGTCGTTGACACTAAGAAAAGGGGAGCTGCGAATAAAAAATGTTAAAAATGAACACAAGGAGCATTGTTTGCATATCAGAAAAATTAATCTACATAGAAAAGTGTAAGAGCCTGCAATTCAGAAAGCAAAGAATTAGGACAGCCCAGCTGAGAATAATTTTCTAGCCAGTTAATTTAATTGCATAAATCATTCCTTTGTTAGCAATAAAGAGATATAATTAAAATGAGATTGCTTCTCATTTCTATTCTCTGGAAACTAAAGGAATTGATTTTGGGGAAAGCATTCTTCCAAATACCAGATCGGCAAATTACATTTACCTTTTTAGAAAGGCTAAATTATTTCGCACTAATATCATGGAGGGTTTAATTAATTATAGATCTGCCATATGATCTTAAAGAAATAATTTACTTAATGCCCACAGAACAGAAGTTTGCAAGTGCGTGTATCCCTCTGGTAGATGGTGTGCAGATTTTTACAAACAGGTCAGAAGTTAAACAGGTGGCTGCTGAGAGAAATACAAGACATAACAAATGTTTAAAAGCAGTTTGTTTATAAATGGTTAAGGTGTACCAGTTTAATGTCCTGCTTACTATTCACTTGTATGTACCCAGATTGTTGTTCTTCAAAGCCTCTGAACTGGTTTTCTTCTACATCTTCCAGTAATTAAGGTTTGCTGCCTATAGATCTTTAGGACTCAATAAGCCTCATTAGGCTAATAACAGAATGACGATCACAACAAAAATAAAAATAAAAACCCCTCTAACCTCCACCTATTAAAACAGAATAGCCTTTTGCTGAAAATGTAGGGATTGGCCAGTTTTAGCCATCCCCCAACAAGGCTAAAACATAATGCATCAAATCACAGGGGCCCTATAGCCATGCCTCTGGCATGCTCTATATCATATGCTGTAAGCACTGCTTCTCTCACTAAGCCACAAACAATCACCAAGCTGGGGAGATCACTCGGGTGACTGAATTCCCTCTTCTGCATTTATGGTCAGCCAAGCAACAGGTCCCTAACAGCCTAAACTGCGTGTACATCACACATCACAAGTCACACCTCATTTCTCAGTGCCCTAAAACGTAAGGCTTGCAGTAAAAAATAAAAGCCATAATACAGATAGGATAAGATCGAAAGCATTGCCAACTCTAAGTTGGATTGAAAAAAAATGGAGAAGAAAATTAAAAGTTTACAGAGAAATAGGTGAAAAACCCCAAAAAGCTTCAGAAGGAGCTAACAGATCCTCCTACAGAAGAAGAAAATAGCATCAAAATCTGTTAGTTTTATCTGATGGGAACTCTCAAAACTTACAATTGATTTAAAGCTGAGTTTGCAAGCAGAGCAGCAAAGGCTTGTACTAACATTCATGGACCTTTGTCATGTTCCCCATTCTCTCAGTCTCAGTTGTCTTTTTTTTCAGATAGAAAAACCACAACTCTTCTAATCTCCCTCTACAAGAGCTTCTCCTCACCTGAGGTTCTTCAGACACAGGACTGACTGGTGCAAGCTAAAGCCCAGCTATATTTATGAGCTCCTCAAATATCCACAGAAAGCTTTGTACAGATCCCACACCACGATACACACTAAACTATACTCACTTCCAAGAACATCATCAAATCATGCAGTAAACCCTCCAGGCTATGGCACCTCTCAGCAACAAACCTGTCTAGTTACTCTACCTTCACCACCAGCTCAGCCCTTCCTTATCAGGAACTGCAGGAAACAAAAGCTGCCCAAGGTGAGCACAGCTTATGATACATCACTGCTAAATGCAGCCCATCACACACACATACACCCTGCCTCTACCTCATAAGCTTTTCTCCACCTCTTTCCCCACAAAGAGACCAGTCACATCTTCATAGTAGACCCACCACTATGGAGGATGCCACTAAAGGACTGTGGGCAAACTGAGAAAGGGAAGGGCTTTGCACCCAAGAGTTAAATAGCAGCTAGATCAGATGTCAGAGTTTGAAATTTCTAAGAAAAGTATTGTGTTGCTATAGAAACCTCAACATCAACCGGGTTTTCCCTCCTTTTGTTTGCAGGGACTTCATTTACTAAAAACATTAACATTGGCCTCCTCCAGTGCGACCTGCAGTTTGCATAAAGAAATTTAACGTCCACTTCTCCTTGTCAGTCTATTTTTCAGACCATACCCTTTTGCAGCCTCCCTGTCAGAACCACCAGAAGAACTCTTCTTCTACAATTGGTATAGTATGATCTGCTGCCCACCAGGAAATTTAGCTCTTAACTCTCCATTTTCATTCTGCTTGTGGGGAAGGAGGCAGGAAGGAGAGGGTTACTGGTACAGAAAACAACCCCCTTGCATCTTCACAGAGAGAGAGAAGTGAGCCCTACAACTTCTATTCTCCCAGAGCCAGCAACATACACCCCTAGGGACTGTAATTTAACACCTATGAGGAGCTATTCCACCTTAGGTATACAGGTAGTGGCTCCCAAACTTCTGTGGCTTTGCCCACAAGGTTTCTGCATAGAAAATGTGACTAAATACAAAAATGAGACTAAAAACCTCAGAAGTGGGCTTTGTGTTTGCAGCAGACTAACTGGAACAACCACAATAAAGAAAAATAAGAACCCAAGCATTTTCCTGTTTCACCTCAGGCCTCATCAGTGTCTTCACATGTACAACTTAAGGATGTCTGATGAGAAATTAACATCACTACTACATTCTGGCAAAGAACTTCATATATACAGTCACATTGGCAATGCCCCCGCAAGGGTCATTTCAGTTTACCTGTCACTTCATCTCATTTTTGGACTATTAACACTTCAGGGCAAAGACTGTCAGAGATTCTTTGCTGCACGATGGATAGCAAGGCAAGAGCCAAATCAGGTTCTGGTCCATCAACACTGCAGAAATAAATGATATAAGAATAAAGACATTGACAAAGGAACAAATCCTAAACCACACCTATCAAAGAAGGTAGTGATACCAAATGAAAACTTACACATGACATTACCTGCAAAACATAAGTGCAGTTTTTATGAGTTATCAGACTCTGCCCTTTTAAAGGCAGCCTGCTGTTACTGAGCAGACTGCAGCAAAAAAAGGAGAGGGAACCCAAACCTTTTGTGCTGAGGAAAGCGGGAGTACATTGCAGCAGCACTAATACTTACTGTGTATTTTCTTGGGTCTCTTAACATGGAAAACATTCACACCATAATCAGCCTGTCATAATTAGTATTCTGCAAACAAGTTCATAAAAATGTTAGCACTACATTTTGCAGACAGAAGTATCCTGGATATTATACAGCTGTGAAGTCAAGTACTGAAAATCCAATCGTCAACAAATTTTAGCCATCATCATTGACAGGACAATGATTTAGTTGCCTTGGTTCCAAGGCTAATATACACTAAAGTGGTCTAAGAGTCTTGGGTTCAGCTGCAGTTTAGAACCACCTTGAACAGTAGTGGCTGGCAGTGCCACCAAACTACCTCAGCATCTCCCCTCTGGCCATCATTACAATGCCAAGTCTGTAAATCTGAAACACACAAAAGCTTGAAAAACATGGAAGAATCTCCTCACCAAGTCTTATGGAAAGGTGAAAGGAGATTTTCCCAAAAGGGAAAATAAATTCCTCTGGATGTGCAGACCACACTCCATATCCTCCAGAAGACAATACCAAAAAGGATTCAGTGGCTTTTGACATGCCATCAAAAGATGCAGCTACTCAGGTAATCTTCACATAAAAATGACTAACTCTCTGTAAGTCTTCCCAACTTATATAAAAATAATTAAATAAGACTAGCTTATAAATTTATTAGGTCTTGGCTAGTTCTAGAATATACGAGTGTGAAGCTGTGAAGTTGTTATCCTGAGGCTGCAGATTCAGCAAGTTTCCTGTGGCTTCCTTGGCCAAACGTCTCCAAAAATATAAACCACCACTACCTGTGACAAGAGCTCCATCAAGTGGCCAAACTGTATCTTCTATTGCATCCTGCAATAAAAGCACAAAGCAGCCACTGAAAATACACCCAACTTTCTGCCCTAACTCTGCCCTATTCATAGACATGGCCAGAAAGAGAGGCTTTTTTCCCCTTTACAAGGAGAGGAGCAGCAAGGCTCAAGAAGCAGAAGGCATCACAAACAGCCTCTTTAAAGCAGTTTGTTCTTGCACACAGCTCCAGTGAGCCACACAGAAGAGGTGTTCAACCATTTCTCCATTAATAATTAACCCCATTAATATATGTTCCACTTAAAAAAAGATAAAGGTGTTTTCAATTTTTAAAAAAGTTAGAGCAAAGCTACACACTCCCTCCAAGACAGAGGGCATATCTTAGTGGGTTATCTTCCTTTTTAATAGCATAGGTGGTGTGTAAAATCAATAAATGACAAGGGTACTCACAAACAGCAGGAAGTTCAAGGGTGTTGTCCATACACATACTCTGGGTATTCAAATGCCTGAGCTTGCAAGAGGCATTTTCATCCTAGTGCTGATACGCAGCCCTCTTGCACCTGTGTGGCAGCTCAACCAGACAATCCATCTTAGAATTCCTGCTTCTAGAAAGTGACCTCGTGTCCAAGTGATAAGCTGCATTCACACTGGCTGCCTCAGCAACTCCAAGCTACTCCCTGATCTATGCAGGTTTCCTAGAGCAAAGCTCTAGTGACAGCTAGCTCAGTTCACACTGCATCAGGACACAAGGCAAGGCCTGGGCACTGTTCGGTGCCGGTCCAGGGTGGCATTGAATCTTCCTTATGAAGAAGGAAATAGCACGAGGAACAGGGAAAGTACAGACAGAGCACAGTGAGAAACTGTTAAATTTGTTAGACATCATCTCAAGCCTAAGTTTGCCTCTCAGAAGGCAGAGGACTGTGCTCTCTCTGGTCCAAAGAGGAACTTGGCATGCAGGTAGCAGTTTAGAGCCACTCAGAGGACACTCATACAAAAAGGGACAAAAAGTTAAACCTGAAGTTCTACATAAGTTAGTGTGGTCAGATTAGAATCAGATTCTGCCCTAGTTTTCCAACGACCAATAGAATCAGTTCTGTATTATGAACAAATCTGCTATTAAAAACACAGTCAGGGAATAAGAGATTTGACAGTTGTTGTTAGTGTAAACAGCCTAAAAAGGTTTTCCTTCAAAGCTGCTTATGACTAAAAAAGGAACAAGGTATCTCCTCACACCTAAACACTGTACTAAAAGGAAGAGGTGGGGAGAGAAATAAATAAAACAAATCAATTAGCACCAATAAAACGAGAGAAGAATCTTACTGAAGAGCAAAGGACCAAGCTGAGACCTGCAACAAAACGTTTATAGTAAGATAGGCAACTGAAATGAGTTAATGCCAAATGCACTGGAGACAGCACATGTGCCTATACTTGTGCCTGCAAGATTCCAAAACACAGAGCTTTTTAAAAGTATGAAACAGTGCCAATTCCCACAGGTCTAGTTTCTCCATTGTTTGCAGAATATGGTTAGCAATAGAATATTTGAACCAAGTACAATCAGAAAGCCTTGCAGCACAATTACTGCACTGCAAATGGTTACAAGCTGCAGACAAGAAGCATTTTACCATATATAATTCTGTGGAACTACAAGCTTAAACAATGTTATGCCAAGCTGTAGAACAGCACCTGAGCCACCATTAATTTCACATGTTACTGCTGCACAGAGCTCTTCTAAAGTCTGATATCACAGTTCCAGAAATGAATTCAAGACACTCAAGCATACTAGGTTAATGAAACTAAGCCCTGCTCTCAAAGTGTGTGGCAGAGGCAATTTCTAAGTCTTCACTCACAAAATGAGCTTTGAGCAAATTACCACCTTGCCACATTTGAGGAAAAAATTACAAAAAAAGAACTACACAACACCACACATTATGTTGCGTTATACAGAATAGTGACCTACTACTCAGACTATATTTCATGGAAATGGGAAAGCTGCACAAGAAAATGTACTAGTTAAATATTTACTATGTAACATGGAGCACATATCATGTGCTGTAAAGCTGAGGAAGAACAAAAACACAACAGAAACACACATCTTACACAGACCTAAGTTAGTACAACGCCTCAATAAAAAGAGCTTTTAAAGCTATGATCACTCACTGTTTCTATCTCTTACTTACCAGAAAAACTGGCTTCTTTACCAAATCTGGAAAGAGAATATCTACATAGTCTTGAAAAGCAACTCTTCCTTCATTATAAAATACCTTTTATTAATAGCCATTGTTATAAACGTAAAAACCAAGTTTTATTTTTCAGTTAGAATATTACGCCAAGTGAAAAACAGTCAGCTGAGAAAGGGGAGAGAAAAATATAACAGATAAATAGGGTTACATATCCTTATATCAGGTATTTTTAAAAATAACATCTCATAATAATTCTAATAATCAAAAACATTTCCAAAACAGTCTAGCAAGTATTTAGGAGCATTGCAAACTAATGCCCCAAAAAGAGACTTGCCTTAAATTTGTACACAAGTTCAATACTACCTTGGGCAGAATCAATGAGTTGAAGCTTGAAGTATGAAGTATTGAAGTAGAGATACTGCAATATTAACTAAAGTGACACTCTTGGGAGTTTCCAGGGTCACAAATGTTATGAAGAAAGCAAGCTAGTGTTTACAAGAAAGACACTACTGCTTCATCAGAATTTTATCATAATTGAAAAATAGAAGCAAAATATATTACAGACTGAGTTTGAACAGTGGATCTTGTCAGAACAAAGCCAGGTCCCACAGACCAAAGTCACAGGTCATCAAGATCAACATTTACAAAACAATTTCTGCAAAAGCAAAATTCCTTTTAAATGAAAGGAATTCCTTCTAAGTGGAAAGAACATGGTGTAAGAGAGGTTCGCATTCTTATGTCTAACACCAGATATTAACCTAAACAATACCACCTGGTTGAACCAAGACTTCTAAGATTAGCTAGCTGACAACACCAGATCTGCCTAAACATGACATGGTTTTTGAGAAAGTTCCTTTTGCCTCAAGTAATCCGTCCTACACAAAGCATAAGCTCTCAAGTTTGAATACAAGCAAGAGCATAATCCAAATGCAGTAGTATGAAGATATGCTTAAGAATTACTTCCAGGAATCTGAATTTTAAGTAGCTCCTCCTTCAGTTCAGCAATTTTATCTTCTCTTGCAGCTGCATAACTCTTTACCTTCTTTATGAGAGAGTCATGACACTTCTCCAAACTAGCCTTCAAATTAAGATATATCTCCTAGGAAGGGAAGTTAAAGGAAGAAAAGAAAATAATTAAACAAACAAAAACTTCTCTTAGGTTTGCAAAGTCCAATTCTATGGGCTGGTAGGCACAAACACCACTGCCTCCATGGAACCAGAAGCAGAAAACAACCTCCCTCCAACTATCCACAACCTACCACCCACACAGCTTACTGCGTCTGTAAGGCCTCACACACACAACTCACCTTGACATCCATTTCTTCTTTTTCAGCATTCTCATTCAACTGCTCGATTTTGAATCTTATCTGTTGGATCTCCTTGTGAATTGCAGTCACTTTTTCATATACAGCTCCCCTCTTTTCCTGAACCCTGTTACAATACCTAAAGGAGAAGAGTTACAAAAGTTAGTGCTAAGCCATTCAACTGATTCAACATTAAATGACCTCACATGTACAGCTTGCATCTTATGAACATGAAATGAACAGTTCTACAGCCACTCCTATACAAAATTTACTTGCCTTACAAGCACAACTAAACAGATTTGCTCCCATCACTGTCAGAGAGCTTGTCTCAGGCCCCAAAATGTAGTTTTGCTTAGCTAACAAAAAAATTAAGGGAAATTACAAGAATTACAAGTATATGATGAAGATGTCCTGTTGTTGTCAGTCAAGGCAGCTCAGATGACTCCAGTAAAACTACCTGAGCTCAAACCAGCAGCCTGCTGGGCACAACCATCCTGCCTCTGATTAGTACCTCAGTGGAGAGCCATGCCCAAAGATCAACCACCCACCAGATCAGATGTTGTATAGGTACACTTCCCATTTGGGCATAGCTTAAGTCACACTTCCACCTCAGCCTCAATCAAAGCAGATTTAAGTCACAACTCCAATCTCAACCACCAGTGTTATATGCAACTTCAAGTCTATCCTTTCCCTACATCTCAAACATAAGCAAGTCAAGCATCTTAAATTCCCAGTCTTCCCAGCTCACACAATCTTTAATTCTCAAGCCCTGTGAAAAGTGTTGAGCCACAGGTCACAGATACATACCAATACCTGAAGTTTCCTACGTGAAGTATGTAATTAATTACACACTTCTGGCAGAGAGGAACAGTTCCTGCACAGAGCCCGCACTGACAGAAAACACATCTTCCCCATGCGCATTCAGGCATGACACGAGTTCTTGCAGCTACCAAGGACTATCATAACTCTCAACAACTTCCAATTCTTTGTCAGAAAACACCCTCAACCTCATTGCTAATTCACAACACACTAATTGCTACATATGCACACACTTGATCTCCTTGCAGGAGAGAACCTGAGGATGATCACACTCTCCAATACTGCTTTAAATACTTAAATAGTACACTAAACATAGTGTGACAGAACAGAAAAATCCTCAGGCCAAGTTTATATTATAATGGTAGTTAAGCACTATGATGGTCAGTAGTTCATTTCCCCCCTCCTAAACCAACTGGGAAATCTGCTTGCTCCTCTCCCACTGATTACAGGGAAAGCAAAGTGAGGATTTGAAAGTTCTGACCTGACAGACCCCAGATTTCCTGTGGCATGGAGCTTGCACCTTAGAATCACAACAAAGTAGAGCCAATAACACCGCCCTAACTTGCAGATAAATTCTGATAGCTTCAACTGAGTTGCCATGTAATCATGCAGGGGACTAGGCTAGGAGCAAGAAGCCTTGCTCCTAGCTTAGTCTCCTAAGCCAAGATCAACTTATCAAGAGGATTTGTATAATTACAGATGGAACAATTTATATTATACATTTGTATAATAATTATAGTTCCATTATAAATTGAACCGTAGCAGCAGTTTTAGATAAAGAATGACTGGAATAACTTTTTTTCAGGTTTAACCTATTTATATCTTTCTGCCTTGAGGCAAAAGTTGGTCTTATTAGTTAATGAAAACTTCTTTTCAAGTCAGGGTTACCTCCCATCTCTTCCTTCTTACCAAAATTCCTGATTCTAGCATTCCAGGAAAGTAATCTAGGATATCAAACAATGGATAAGCAGGCAACCACTTCCATAATAGTGTCAAGAATTAAATTATGCAGCTTAAAAGCAATTTTTTCCTTCCAAGTTAGCTTTGCTGCTAAATACACTCCAAGGAACAAAGGACATCTGTTATCTGCATACAACCAAAGCCTTTCAGCAGGACTAAAGTTTAGTCACCTTAGCTATACAGAAAGCAAGCTCTCCTCCATCCCGCTTTGCCTACTCAGTCAATAGTTTTCCATAATTCCTTTATATTTTTCACTATATGAAAACTGTTTTTAATAAACTTTAGCAATTACATTTCAATACTTCTCATCTCATAGTGACACCATGACCTTACACTGACAATACTACAATTGGCTACTGCAGTCACTTCTGTGCTGTAAATATTGCCTCATGACTTGCCTTTAGCATAAAGCAGGAAGGAAGATGGGCTGAAAGGCTTTGATCAAATGACACTTTTCCTTTTGTTTTAGAAGCATCATGTCAGCATAATACTCCTCTGAGATACAAACCCCATTTCCCCATAGGTCTTAAACATCTTTGATAATGAGCAAAAGTGGCAAGGGAAATTATGAAAAATTCATGAGAGGCAAATGGGGCTTTGTTGAAGTCTGATAAGTTGGAAAATTATCCCAATGTGACATTCTCTTTAAGAAGATAAAAGAATCAAGAATAAGCATTATAAATTAAATTAGTAATCCAATAGAAGAATTGCTGTCAAGTCACATTGCAATTATTGATTTGAGACCCCAAGTCCCTGCCTACAGCATTTCTGGTCGTCATACAAAGCTATCCCACATCACTCTTTCTTCTTATTGCTAAGCTATGTATTTGTACCAGACAC
The DNA here is from genome assembly GCA_032273925.1 of Rhynchotus rufescens. Taxonomy (NCBI): domain Eukaryota; kingdom Metazoa; phylum Chordata; class Aves; order Tinamiformes; family Tinamidae; genus Rhynchotus; species Rhynchotus rufescens. The sequence goes on from JAVCKT010016604.1 coordinate 20,195, forward strand.
GAACTTTGGTAGCATATAACCATGATAGTAAGTAGCATTAGGCAGAAATGTCAATGCATCCATACTCAAATATAGTGTGCTTGTATTGCTCAACATCTTCACGCTTCTTCTTTATCCTTATTTCAGTTGTAGAAAGCTTCTCCTGCTTTGCAGTAACCAGTCGCTTTAAGGACATTTCATCCGTCTTGCCTTTTTTCAGCTCTATCTGAGCACTTTCAAACTGATCTTCTAGATTTCTGACCTACAGTATGTAAAAAGTGTTTTAAAAAAGTGAAGTGGAGAACACCATTAAAGCAATATACCCTATTAGAAAATTATTAAAATTTGAGCTGGCTTCCTACTTCTTAAAAGTTCTGATTGCTAACTAAAGTCTTCCTACAAAATCCAAATCCAATCATTAGCCTGAGTTGTTAAGACCACATCAATTAGTATGACTTAGACAACTACTACATTCTGCTACAGTTCTTAGCCAAAAATAATTGCACACATGCTGTAGAAATATCCAGAAAGACCATATATCATTTTTCAAGTCTTAATCATCACATTTTCCCAAGACTAAACAGTAATTAGAAAGATACTGTACTGTGACAAACACTTCATCAGTGCAAGACTGGCTTGGTAACATCAGTAAGATTAGACACATTTGAGGCATGACTGTCCTTGAAGTGGTTATTTGTGCTCTTAGTTTCTACATTATAGATAGAAGAGACTTAACCTCACATTTTTTTCCTCGTCCATTACTTCCTACCGACAACCCTAATACAGTTTAAACTATTTTAGGTCAAGTTTCTGTGGCAAGGAGACACTGAGTATTAAAGATGGCCAAGAGTACATTAGTTTTATACCTGTTGGTTTGCTGCACATTACTTCTAATACTTCTTCAACTGAGATTCTGAAGTTACCAGAATTCTTTTTGGAATGGAGGTGAGATGGGAACTTGCAGAATACAGATGCTTACTGATGATCTCCTGTCTTGCTTTGACATTGAACTCCCCCTAAGTAGATAAAGTTACTGTAATACATACCTCTGCCACTACACTGGCCAGTCTCTCCATATTGGCTACCTGTCTTTCCATTTTCTTTTGGTACAACTGCACCTCCAATTGGCACGATGGAAGAATCTCAACAAGGTCTCGATAGCCTTCATAATTCTCTATAACCTCTTGCTAAAGAAAAAAGACAAAACACAATGCTCAACAAAAAACTGCAAAGTTGGAGGTTATTTTGTATGGATATTAACGCACAATTTTGCGCCCATTACCTCACTCTCATTCTACTATTGGACATGGGAGTTGAACACAGTTGTTGCCCTAATCAGTCTTCAATTTATAGACAAAAGCATTTAATTTGGAAAAGCAAAAAAAAAATGAGGGTGTTGTATGCTGAACTCGAGTTGTTAAAAAAATATGGAAAGAAAAAAGCTACACAGTGGAGAAATTCCATACTGATAAAACAGTTATGAGACAAAAACAGATGTCTGGAATGACAGCAAAAGAAGTTCCATCTCTTGGAACAAGATTACCCAGGGAGAGAAAGTTCAGCAAGTTTTACTGATGTATGAGCAATGATGAAAAACATTTAAATATTGGACATCACTGAAAAAGGCACAACTAGAAGGAATTCAAGAAGCTATTCAGCACACTAGTAGAGACAGTCAAATTGCAGAATAGTGAATGAGCACATAGATCTCATGAAGCATCTGTTCTAGAGTCCAGAATATTTGTGAGCTGCCAGAATAATGTCACCTCTTGAGAGCATGCAGCTAGGAAGGATTAGCGTTCTACCTCTGGTTTTGAAAATAAACCATTATTCATTAGAGAAAGAGCACAAGTGATTGCAAGATTGCTTTTCTGGAAGAAAAAAATAAAACAAACATCTCCCCTCCACACACACAAGATAGCAAACCAATGATCCTATTAAAATAATCTTCAATTCCCTCTGAAGCTATGATGAAGAATTTAACTCCAGCCTAACTAACTGCTGATTTTTGTCTAGAAAGAAGTCAGTATATTACTTCAAAAGAATAAGCCATTCTCTGATGCAACACCTTCTTATGCAGGAAGAAAACTCACCTTAGATTTCTTGAGTTTCTTAACAGTTTCTTTCATTATCTCTTTGTAGTTTTTCACTTCCTCTGGACTCTCTACGATTTTTGATTTCAGTTGCTCTTGTTCTTCTTTCAAAGAAGCCATTATCACTTTGAGTTCATTCTAGTGAAAACAAGGGCTTTTGCTATTAGTAATCTAAGCAGAGCTATGAGACCTAGTTTGTCAATCTTACGACTAGACAGTATTCTGTATGCTGTATTCTATTCTTTCAATAGAAAACTTGCTTTAGAAACAAAAATTACTCTAAATACTGTCAATATTACTAAGTAAAACCATTAACAGCCTACATTTTTCCTTCCTAAACAGGCTTACAATGGTGCAGCACTAAGTTGCAAGAACATCCCTCTAAAAGCCTGCCAGCTAATACATATGACTGGCAGCTCTCTCCTTCAGGATCACTCTTAGGGCAACTCAGAAAATCACTGCAGGGTTTCAAAACCCATGGCATTATCCAGCAGAAGAGCAGCACACTTCCTGTGCAATCTCCCAAGCTCCCAACTTCTCACCATCAGGTCAGTGTATACCTCCATTAGCCCCTCTAAGTATCTAAGAAAAGTCTGAAGCTTGCTGGCATCTCAGATTTATTGTCCATTTACAGATTAGCCTCCTGAATAAACACAGAGCTTTAAGCTGCAGAGACATGCATTTATAAATTTAGTCAATAAAGTTTCCATGTGAAAAGTGAAACTGAAGCAGTTTAAAAAAGCTAAAAAACATCTTGAATTATTACCCAGCTATAAGAATAATCTTAAAGAAAGATGATAAATTAGCTGTTTTGGAATTTAAGATACAGTCTACATGAAGATACACTTACCAGTTTTCGGGTCCTCTCTGCAATATCTGACTTCTTCTGTGAGATCACTTCTTGCAAACCTGTCTGAAAAGAATAAAAACACGTCTTATTCTTTTTCTACTAGATTTCTGTCTACAGAAGAGACAATTGCCCTAGCATGGGTTAACACTCTTTCAGGAGAAGCACTACATTACTTGAGAATAGCTTAGTGGAATGTAGCACATCTCATTGCTAATTAAAACTCACTGAGGATTTCTTTGGAGTTTCACAACTAGCAGAGAAAATAGCAGTCAATATAAAGCTGAAATAGAGAGGTAAAGCATTATTGAAAAGCCACTGGAGCATTAGGAATGCAGGCAGCAGTTGGTAATTTTGAACAGAGATAAGAGATGGTGCCAGTTTATTTAAGCTCTCTCCAGTGGGGTGGGCAGATAGAGCAGAAAACAGGAACAGTGCCCAAAGTTCCCCAAAAGCCTGTGTACCACATGCTCCCTTCTTTGCACTGCCCTGCGCACAAACCTCTGCCAGAGGCATTGTTTTCACTTTGACAAGTCCTACCTTAATACATAAAGTCCCCAGTAAAAAGTGGGTGAAACAGTAACAGCAGAGACATAGCTTAAAGTAGCAGAAGTATCACTTTTCCCCTATCAACACTCCCTTCTCTCTTTTTCAAGAGTTTTCCCTTGGCTAACCTTTCTTGAGCCTCAGTTGATTTCCCAGCATAGCTCACCCTCAGTTCCACTTTAATCCTTCAAATTCATTTGCAAAACAAAACAAGTTTAACTTAAAAACACACCATTTTCAAAACAGGTATCTTATCAAATATAAAGTGAAAAGTCTGATTCCAAGTACATTTCACATTCTTTACAGACAAAGAGTTGGTTGTAAGGAATTAGAAGGACAGTGTTGTAATGAGTTTTTTTAAAATCAAAAAGAGCCTTCCTTATTTTTCATAGAATTAGGAAAAGGAGACAAAACAGCAAGAGTTAAGGAGCTATGGCAGTGTTTCACAGGAATAGGTAAAGAGAACATACCGCTTTCCGACGATAGTCATTGTTTAGCAGTTGCTGCAACTCCTGAATGTCATCAGACAGCTGCCTGAACTCTGCCTGCTGTTCTACTGGAACAGTGCTAGACAAAAATAGATAAATAAAATTTAATATTGAACTGTCCAATACATTTTTAAGGAGGTTGATAGACTGTTTTATTCTCAAGACTCTATTAAAATAATTCTCAGAGCTAAGATTATCAAAGATGATCTCCAATTAATAAGTTATTTTGCTTGGTTTAGAATATTTTATGCATAGTTTAAGGAACTATTGTAGACAAGGGTAGTAAGAAAATAAGAGTGAGAATTACAAATTTAAATAACATCAAATAAAGCCAAGTACAAAAGAAAAACACTTTTACCAACTTGAATAGTGACTTGGATTTACAAATTTTGCCTACTGGAATTTGCCTTATAAATCTTCTATTAGGGTAGACCCTATAGCTAGCTGGAAGGTGTCCTGTCTAACAAAGACAGGCTAGCTAAAGACAGGCCAAAAAAAGCTAATAGAAGCTCATTTTTTGTTTTGGAAGTGACCTAGAAAAGTAACCATCTCTTCAACCAATTATCTATGAGCAAAACAAAACTCGTTAGCACAAAAACATGGATAGCAGCACTAAATAACCTAAAACTGAGAGGTGGAAAACATGCCCAATAACAGACAAATTTACCCCTCTAAATGGAGGCATACCATAAATACTGAAAGAACCAAGGAAGCTCAACCACATTCTCCAAGACACAAAATACAACACCCTCTCAAAACAACCACGCACTCACCAAATTGTATTTTTTATTTTCTAGACAACAGCTCCTCTAACCTAGCACCAGAAAAGCCTACTCAGTAAACAGGAACAGCTTTTTACTTCCTGGCTCACTTCCCAAGAAGGCTGAACAAAAAAGCCAGTCAAATATCATAGGAAAAGTTGAGTCTCAAACTAAAAACATTTAAATAGACTTGGAAGGATAGCCTTAAGTACAAAAAAATATTACTCCATTTTCAGAATCAAGTTACAAAGCTTGTGGGTGTATATGGTGAGGACAGGTCATGAGGCAAGGAAGAGAAGCTAGGCAATCTGAAGAAAATTTTGACAAAACCACAATGTTTCATGGTCATTAACCAAATTTAAGTACTGTCTTAACTTACTGCCTTTGCACAGAGCCTGCCCTTCACAGCAAACTAGTCACACACACAAACTGACACATATTACTGAAAGCAAGTACTTTTCTTCTAGTCCAAGAGGAACTTTTATTTTATCTGCAATAGGTGAAGGGGAAAATGTCTGAGCACTGAGGGCTGTCCAACACCAAGATCAAGTTTGGAGGAGCCTGTGGTTATCAGTCTGTTCTGATAAACCACACTGCTCAACTATTCACCTCCAACATATCTGCAGAACTGCTAGCCAAGGCAGTTAGTGCTCATACTCACTTCAGCTTCTCCAGCTTTGCTGCTGCCTCTTGATTTGCTGTCTCTAGTTGTTGTAGTTTTTCCATAGCTGATTTCTGCAAGTTAATTGCACAGAGATGTTTTTATCTTGGGAGAATATGATTTGTACTTTGAGTTCTCTCAGAGCTCTGCAAACCATGTACTTCACTTGAAATATGCCATCTCTATACCACTGAGATATTCAAAAGCTAACTGCTGGCAGTTTTAGATTCGGTCCAATGACCAATGTTATTTCTCAAAAATGATTCAATGTATTCAAATCTCTACTTCCAAGGTTCAATTATCAAATAAAAAACTCAGAAAAAATCAGGTTAAACTACTGTTCAGCCTGGAGAAGAGAAGACTGAGGGGGGACCTGATTACTGTATATAAATACCTCAAGGGAGGCAGAGAGGAGGAGGGGGCCGGCCTCTTTTCAGTGGTGGCCAGCGAAGGAACTAGAGGAAATGGCCACAAGCTGAGGCACCAAAAGTTCCACAGGAACTTAAGGAAAAAATTTCTCAACAGTGAGAGTGACAGACCACTGGAACAGACAGCCCAAGAGGTTGTGGAGTCTCCTTCTTTGGAGATCTTTAAAACCCGCTTGG
>JAVCKT010016606.1:0-12429 GCA_032273925.1 Rhynchotus rufescens
AGGAAGGAAGGAAGGAAGGAAGGAAGGAAGGAAGGAAGGAAGGAAGGAAGGAAGGAAGGAAGGAAGGAAGGAAAGCTTTTCAAGCGCTCTTTGATGATCCTGTTACAGGTTGTCTGTTGCCAAGATGGGAGCTAGATTTAGGTTTCTAAAGGATAGGTTACATTAAACCTGTTACCCCAATCACAAACAGTGCACCAAGTAACATTAAAATAAAGCCATGAGATGCACATCTTAGAGCTACAACATGATATCTGTGATTTTCCTGGTCCAATAGAAACATTTGCTGAGAAACCAAATTAAATGATAAACCTTAATTTTGTGCTGTTACAGCAGGATATTGGCTTTGGGCTATCCAGACTTTTTGGAGAAAAAAGTAACCAAATAGCAAGAGAAACCAATATAGCCTATAGGAAAAAAAGTATAAGTTACTTTCCTGGCCTGAGATCATCAGTACTTTCTGTGTTGGTTAACAATGAGCTTTTGGCTAACAGTTTAGTTCTTTCTCAGTTCAGTTTGGACGTGACCTAACAATTTCTGAGGAAAATAATTCTAACACTACATACATACTCCTTACTGTCAAAAGCTGACTCTTCAGGATCTACAAGTAGAGATTGTTTTACATATATTTACATTTAAAAAAAACAAAAAAATAGCACACTGCCGATTGAATTAATGAACTTTTTGGGTGATTCATGAAATCTAAGGGGTCTGATAGTCTACATGCAGAACTGGAACAAAAATAATAAATAAATAAAATAAGCTTATTGTAGTCAAACCTACAGCTAAACCAGGTCCACAAATAGGAGGATTCACTCACATCACTTACTTCTGAAAGGCATCCACTGTCCCAGATGAAAAATTATATAATATAGGATAGGAACTGTTATTCCTGAAGGAAGTAAAGTACTTTGATATACCTGAATTTGTTATAAAAAGTCAGACAGAGTGTGGAGATTCATTAAGGCAAAACAACCTCCATGCAGACCTCTTGCAAACTAGAAGATGATAGATGTTAGCTTCTAGCAAATATGCGTTCCTACATTGAAAATGAAAAAGCTTAAAGAAGGTGCATATACTGAAACTGTGACTCCCAGTGCATTAGTTTCACACATTGTGTGTTGACATATGCCTAAAAATCAACCTTTTTCATATCCATCCCAGTTTTGTTCACAGGTGCCTCAGAGATAGGAGACTACAAAATTGGTAAAGGCCATAGCAGTGGAAATTCAGACCTGTTTTTCTTCCCTCTTTCTTTAGGTTGTGTTTCATGTGTATGTCTCAGATGAGTTTGGGTGGAAAATCCAAGACTGATTTCCTGGCTGTTGGCCTGAAGAAAGGTTGATGAACTTACTTGGTCATGCTAATCTGCTGAGAGCATGCTAATGCTGAGCTGAGAGCTGTCTTACCATAAGGACAGCAAATACAGGTATGAGATTTGTCTGGAAGAAATGTCTAACAATTTCCTCCCATCAGAAGCCTGAAACTTGAAACTCTTCCTACTGGGGGAAGTGAACAGGAGTAGCTTTGGAAATCCAACACTGTTGTCAAGATGTGTAGAGAATGTACCTACATATATATGTAAAACTATTTGCATGGGAACTGGTCATCCATTCACTGAAGGAATAGGCTCTGCATTTTGAAATACTATATGTGTTTATTCTTTAGACTACACCTGGATCTAAGTTCAGGCACTTTCCCAGCTATTATATGACTTTACTGATGACTGGAATTTTATAACACAGCTAGAATGAGTAGATGCAGCACAGAAGATAGAAATATACTTGGGACCTGAACTATTATTCTCATTTTTGAAAAGCAAATTAAGGCTTCTTCATCAGGAACATATTTTGCATTCTTGTTCTTATCAGTCAGCTCCAAAACAATGGTAAAATTATGTACACTTTTCCAGTTTTGGGATCTGCTATTTGTCAAGGATTCAACCTGGCTTGTACATAGGAACAGTGGAGATGCACATGGGGCCACTAAAGTGAACTGATGTCTAACTTGCTTAGCTTCTGCGGTCAGACAATATCACAAGCCACACATATTTATTATGAATATTAATTTAAATGTAGTCATTTCTCCTCTTGAAGGTCCTGCTCTGTAGACTGGCAATCTTTAGCAAAAGTCTTAATGAAATCTATGGAAGCTTTCCTGGAACAGGAAAGGAAGAATCAATAAATAAACAAAGACTGGGGGGAGATCACTGTGGTTTGTTACCTTTTTCCTGAAGGTAACCTGGTATATTTAGAGCATCAGCTAAGCACATAACTAAGCCACACTATAAGAGGTCAAGCATGTTATGAGTGCTTATACCTTCTTGTGTTCTAAACTGGAGGAAAACAACTACAGAGAAAAAGCAGCAGAAAGAAAAGGACAACTGGAACAAGGTGTTATCTGGGAGAACAGAGGCTTGTGGAACTTGTACCCTTCATGGGCCTCCTGACTGCTTTCATAGCATGTTACTTTTTTTTTTCCAAATTGTTGCTGTTTCAGCATGAATGCTCAGCCTGGTCCCTATTAATGGCATTGTGCAATTTGGCTCTGCTTAAACTTCAAATTCTTCTGAGGAATTCTGTTCACTTGCTGAAATGACAAAATGTCTTCCCTGATCAAGTGTGCAGGTTTCAACAAATGTTGGCAGGAGTGTTATTCTGAGCGAAGGACAAATCCAAGAGGCTTGCACACCTTTAAAGGCCTGTCACTCTGCTCTGCGCCGTTTCTAAGAAGTTGTTTAACATTCAGAATTGAGCTCAGGTACTTGGTTAATCTCACTTACAGAGTTGAAACAAATCCATTGAATTTTAACAGAAACTAAGACTTTACAACTTCTAGCTTTCCTCCCACCAAACGATGGGATAATTTCCTTTCCCTAAATAGTGTATACATGCAATCGGAGACTTAGTAAAGGCTTTCCAGTTCTCTTCCAGCAAAGCCTATAATGATTCTACTGTTTAAGCCTTACTTCCATCTTTCCTTTTTCCCATACATAACAGTCCCATGGTACATAAGACTCAGCACACAAAAATTGCTTCCACTTCCTTGGTGTATTACCCCATTCCAGGGGCACCCCCAGAAACTGCCTTCTTCAGCTGGTTGTGCAAGAAAGCCTTGTGGGACAAAAAGCAAGCAGCAGAGTTGGAAACTCTGTATTTCCGATTTTTAGTGCAGGAAGTCATGGGCAAGTGACTCATATTTCGCTTTCTATAATCTTCTTTTAACTAACTTCTGCCTTATTATAATTCTACAAAAAAAAGCCCAAAACCACACACAAAAAAAACCCTCTTTGACAACAGACATCAGCCTTCCGCAAGATTTGGCAATTTGGAAAATATTTGTGACTGTCATGTATGACCTCAGCAAAAAGCCTTGGGGAAAGCTACACGGAGTTACTGTGCCAGGGCTTGCACAGGTAAAGAAGCTGCTCTTCTCTCCATGGGAGGTCTGAAGCACTCAAAGGCTGTGATGCAACAGCCTTGAGAAAGCACAGAAAGTGTCCCGCTTGCCTGCACCACCCCTCTCGCCTCCTTCACATTCAGCTTGGAGGTCTGAATCCAGCAAGGCTCATACAACCCTGCAGAGCAATGGGAAAAAAATGTTATGTGGGAGGGCAGTATGAGTCTGAAAGTGTGTTAGCCTTTCAGCATAAACTATCGTAACTGCCTGGTTCTCTGTCTCTTTCTGCGCTGCCTGCAAAATATCACAAAATTTGTGTGAAGAAATTTCTGTACAGAGCATGGTAACTAATCTGTTGAGGTGCTGCCTGTTTAGCAGAGAGAACTTCAAAGCACTTTCCCCAGTTGAACTTCCTTGGAGAAGCCTAGTGTATATTTGGTAAAAAAGTGGTTGTTTGAGCTGAAATTTAGCTTAGATCCTAAAACATCCAAGTTGCATCTCTAAACAACCACAGTGCTCTTGGCTTCACACACAGATCATCCTCAAGGCAATGACTGACGTGGCAGCAGTGATGACAGCCATTCAGAATCCAGCAGGATTGTATTTTTCTGGGTATTCATACATTATGAACAAAATTTTGGTTTGTTTGGTTAGTCCACCTAGTCATGTGACCAGCAGGAGATCCATCTCTGTTCTCTGCTATTCTATTTAGGAGTGGTGGGATGGGCACCCCAATGCAAGCTGAGGGCAACAGCAAATATCCACAGCAGATTGAAGAGATTCTAGTGTACTTGCATGGCAAAATACCATGTTAAAAACAAATGATGACTGATGATCCTTATGCTGTCTGTCTTCATTTTGCAACCTGCTGGTGTCTCTTGTGCTTGGACTGAGGAGAGAGCAGAGACAGCTGATTCTCTTATTCCTATCCTGCCTGGACTTCCTATATTGGAGTTATCAAGCTCAGGTTATTGGAGTTATTGGAGTTATTGGAGCTCAATAGTTATTGGAGCTCAGGCAGGTGCAAGGTGGTATTGCTTTGAAACACTGTGCTTTCATGCTAAGCAACTCCTTGTTGCAAACAAGGACAGGTGATGATACAGCAAATTTCCCACATGCAATTTTGCATAGGAAGAGAGGACTGGCTAAGCCCAGGCCATTACAAACAAACTGAACAGCAAATGTTTACACTCCGCAGGGCCTTAGAGCATCAGCTCCACATGCCACTGACTGTTAGAGCCCTCAGAATAGTTTCCTAATAGCCACCAACAAATTAAGACCTGTGGTAAAGCCTGACAGCCTGAATAAATCACATGCTATTTAAAGGCAGAAGAAGAGGTGCACAGGATGACAATGTCTGTGAGGCAGTCAGAAATTCATTACTGAAAAATCTGAACTCTGGATAGGAAGAAGACTGTATCTCACGCACTAAAGAAGAAGGCCACCTTCCTCTCCCATCAGGGTCTGTCTTGGCACCAAATCAAGTAATTGACTTAACCCTGTCAAGATACACTGCAAGATATAATGCTATCAGTGATATATACTGCTGTACCAGGATTGGCCCCATGACTTTATTCTTTTCCAAGTGTTTATTTTCAGCTCTTCTCTAGTTCTCTACTGACAGCATTTATAATCTGAGATTAGTGAACATACAGAGGTGCCTAAAAAGGCTCAGACTGCTTGGACACCAGGCAAACCAGGAACTCAGCCCTTGCAAAGTTTCTTCGGTCAGCACTGCAAAATCTTACCAGAACTAATCCAAACATAATCAGAGAAATACATTAGATCTTAGCATAGAAGTGTGCTTTCATAGCAGTGCCGAAGAGTCACTGCAGCACAGTATTTAGTGTCCAGTAGTGGACTACTGCATTCACAGGCAGATGTTTTCACTGCTGGAGGTCTCTTATTGAAATTGCCACCAACTATTTACCAGGTCTTGTGTAATTTTCCTGACATTCTTGGAGGTGACATACAAAACTGGTCAACAGCAAATCAATAGCAATAAACGTATAGATGAGTGGCTTAGGTCCAAGGCATCATTATACATTTTCTGGCCCTCTCACTACCTGGCTGCAATGGTATCACTCAGCCCTTGGAGCATGGAGCAGTGACCCGGCCAATAGATCTTGCACTTGGTGACAGTGACTAAATTTTCTGTAGCGGGTGATCTACATAGTGTCTATGGAGTTGTGAAGGGGAATAGTGACAGGTGCCCCATGGAGCTGCCTCCACGACAGATAACTGGTAGTTTCTGCTCTGTTTCATTCCACTTACCAAAAGGACTAATCCAGAAACTAAGCATTGTAGTGTGCATATTACAGAAGTGTGCAGCAAGACACTGCAATTCAACGTCTTTCTCTCTACAGTCTTTTCTCATTGCCAGCTATATCTTCCTTGCAATCTGTGAGTGTTCTTGATTTTATTTTTCTTTCTGTGACTTCCCATTTCTGTGCCTTTAAGCTCAGGAAAAGCTAGGTCAGGTCTCTATCTAGTGCTGCCTCATCTATTTTCAATATCTCTACCTATTTTTTTTTTCCAGTGAGAATGAAACGGATATGGGCAGAAAATGACATCTGAGCGAAATTTTATTGCGGTGTTGGATCTACATACCATTGACTTCACTGGGGCTTCACTAAAGCTAGTATATTTTTGTGAAGCTGAAGTTAGAGCAGCTATGCTAGCTTGCACCTGGTGCATATCAGATTTATGCAGTGACAGTTTATGAGATGGCAGGTGGCTAACTTCATTGCGGCTATAACTAAATTTGGAGGGAAGAGTTTATTAGAATTCAAAATGATTTTATGAATTTACCTAGGCAAATTTTATTTGACTTTTAAGATAGGTTTGTTTGCTCTCTATGTATATATTTTCTTTATTTGTTCAAAGCATAATCAGAGGCTTGATTTTAAATGAATCTTATTGTGTCTTTCCAGCAGGACAAAACACTGTACTTTCACACATAATGACACAGAATCACAGAATGTTTGATGTTGGAAGGGACCTCTAGAGACCATCTAGTCCAACCCCTCTGCTCAAACAGAAACACCTAAAGCACGTGGCACAGGGTCACATGCAGGCAGGCTCAAAAGATCTCCAGAGAGGGAGATTCCACAACTTCCCTGGGCAGCGTGTTCCAGGACTCTGTCACCCTCACAGGAAAGGCATTCTTCCTCATATGGAGATGAAACTTCCCATGTTTCAATTTGTACCCATTACTCCCCCAGCTTTTTTTTCCCCATCATAGATTTTGCCCTTTAACTGTAGTTTATGATTGTTATGTAATAGTCCACTGCTTGATACTGGTCAGGAAATGTGGCCACTGAATTTGCCCAGTATGTTTGCATCACTGTTATGCAAAGTTATGCTGCACTTGAAGAGTACAAGTTAACTGCAAATGCAGTTCTGAGAAAGACACTTGGTTACTCTGAGTGGAGACTTTCTGCTGAAGAAATTACTCTCTTCAGACAGTGATAGGATGTATAATAATGAATACCTCAGCCTAGCATTTTCTGCAGTTATTTGCCACTTGAGAAGTGGACCCCTTCTTCATCACAATCCATTTCCAGTGTACTAGTTAGGGAAAAGCCCTGTGGGAGCATCTCACTTCATGGTGAGCTATGACTATTCTTACTCTGTTCTAAGCTGAGAGAATGACAGAATAATTCATATAGAGGGTCAATGAAAAAAAAACAGATGGAGTATATGGCAGAATCTAAATTTCGTTTCATTTGCCTTTTGTGGAACCAGTGTCAGCTGCAGCATGGTAGCTGGAGATCCACACACAGCGCAGCAGGAGGTGTTTCTCCATAAGGCTGATTCCAGACAACACTGTCTTGAGAGATATTGTTTTAAAAGAGTGTAGGCTGAGCTAACTCAGTAGCAAAATAGTTTAATAGTGTTTTGTTTTCATTGCATGTTCCAAAGTAAATGAAATCAGTTGTGTTAATTCATATAGTCATAGTGAGTGGAAGGCTGAGAATGGGGTTAGAAGTGACATATGTACATATGTAATCTACTGACAGCTAAATGGATACAATTTCCAGAATACAGGAACGGGGAAAAGCAAGAGCCACAGGAGGTCCAAGGCCAGTCTTGAAATCCAGCCTGTCTCTCCTAAACCCAAGCTCACAATGACCTCTCCCACTGTTAGCAAAACAACATAGCCACAAGGGATCCCTCATCTGCTGGGGTGATTTTCCTTGATACAAGCAAGGAATGGCTACAGTGTTCCCAGGGTTCATGTGTCATCTGCTGTATTTCCATTCTCCTGTTCTTTCTCAGCTAGCCGGTGCAGATGAGTAAGTTAACTCAGAGAATGGTATGTACTCTATGCCCAACCACAGTCCTCCTCTGCGTCAACACCTTTGACTGATACAATATCTAGGAGGAAGAGAGATGCAGGCAGTAATAGAGTTGATACATGTCTTTGTAAGGGTACTCACCAAGGAGAGAAATTTTGTAGCTTTATCAACAAAATGCCTGAGTTGGGAGAAAGTCACAAGCAGTACTTTTCTTTTTCAAGTATGAAGAGAGAAAACAAATATTCCTTTTTGTGCTGCATTCACAGTCCATCTAGCTTATCCTGGATTCCCTGTTAACTTCAGCTCTGTCTGCAAGAACTCCTAAACCAGGGTGACGGGTCTGCAAAGGACGCAAGGGTAAAAGGTAAAGAGTAGACATTTCTTCCCTTGACTGGTATTAAACTCATGCCTAATTCTACTCTGAGTCCTCTTTCTGCTCTTTTGAACATAACAGCCCATAACTACTTCCCTAGAGAGTGTCTGAGGTTAAATAACCAGTAGCACTGAGCCAACCAAGACAGGGAAGCCCCAGCAAGGTCTGCTGCTAATGAGCTCTGTTGGCTGCCCCTAATCAGAGGGATTTGGGACCTTTATTCCAACTGATCCCTGACTAGGGTGGATCAAGCAACCTGCTGGTCCATGTTTAGGAGAGGCCTATATACACACTAGATCAGGAGTGCGGCTGATAGATGTAGTAGTACATGTAGCAGTTAGTGCAGAGAAGGGATTCTTGTCTCCATGTGCAGTAGCGTACACTTCCTTGGATATGGCTATGACACACCACAGCATGTGCTTCCCAAGTAGGTACTGGAGCTGCTGTGTCAGCCGTGCAGGAGGCTTCCACCAGCCAGACCTTCTGACGGTGGGTGCAGCTCTGCAGGGCTCAGGCTGTAGAGATTGCCTGGGATTGCTTTGTGAGCCTGGGCCTGATGAAGAGTGATAAGATAGAGAGGATATTCTCAGGGACCCTAGAGCTTTAACAGTCTCAGCTGCCTAGTGCAGTAGAGATTACAGGTGGAGTCTGTGGCTTGTGGAACAGAGACATCTCTGAAGGTGAGGGCTGGAAAATCATCACTTTGCATATAAGGAACATGTGTAATCACTGCTATTCCTATTCTTCTATTGACTACCACTTATTTCCCGTTAACGTTTGAATCTGCTTCATACAGTTTATTGCACTGCCATTTGCTGACTTGCTTTACATGGTCTGTTAGACCTCTTACCTAGTTAGCAGCTTGCTCACTCGGGTTGCTCCTTCCCTGGTGGGGGATCATCCTTCATGCATTCCTGTAGACATTCTCTTTCGTCCTTCTGCAATACCAAGTTACTTCTTTCCTACTCAACTCTTTCTAAACCCCCCTCCAACTCACAGGAGAGTAAATGGAGAAAAGATCTGCACGTTCTTTTCACTCTTATGCTCCTTTCAGGAAGCATGAAGAGCTTAATTCAGCATACCCTAGAGTGCTAAGCTAGAAGTGCAATGAACTGAACTGTTCTTAACCACAGGGCTTGCTTTCTTACAGAGCATTAGCCTGTTTGTTGGAGTTTTGGATACTGAGACACAGGAGAATTATTCTTGGCACAGAAAGTACTTAGACATTATTTAGCAAAGCCATTTATATAGTTACCTGGCTGCTTCCTGGAAATACAGAGCTGAATTTTCAAAGTATGCTGGAAAGTAGAACTCACGTGGGAAAGCTCACTGCTCACAAGACCTCATTGGGACCTGAAAATCCTTCAAAAGATGCTTTGTGTCTTTTAAGTGATCTTTGGAGTCAAAAGGGTCTTTTGATCCAGAAAATTTAGAGATCTTTTCCAGTGCTGAGCATTTTTGAAAGTCTGTCTCAAACTAGTGGAGAAGTAACATGCCCACTGTAGCTGTAAAAAAAAAATAAAAATGCAGGTTTAACAAACCACTAGGTCCTGTAGAATAAATTTTCACAATGGATGGTCTGAGACTAGGTATCCATTTGTTCCATATTCATATGGGCACAAAGTTCTATTAAATATGACTTTTTTTTTTTAACCTCAATCCCTATTCTTTCGCATTTTTGTAAACAATGCCCTCCAGTAAAAAAGAAACTCTGAGACACAGAGCTGTAGATAATTAATGTCCGTAGAACTTTCTGTATTTTGACAATTACTAAAGTATTTTGTAGTACAAATTCTCTCACATGACTCTACCAGTTC
The DNA here is from genome assembly GCA_032273925.1 of Rhynchotus rufescens. Taxonomy (NCBI): domain Eukaryota; kingdom Metazoa; phylum Chordata; class Aves; order Tinamiformes; family Tinamidae; genus Rhynchotus; species Rhynchotus rufescens. Next base: position 9,888 of record JAVCKT010016606.1, read on the forward strand.
TCTTATCCTGACCTGCCATTTTTTGATAATTGATTGGTTCATATCAATACCTTTTTTTCCAGTTTCTAACAGGCAGACAAATTTTCTGGATAACAGCAAATCATTATTGGACCATCATCTAGCTCCACATCATGAAAGTAAATTGCATGACACCACTAAGACTGTATTAGTGATCTACCTCTTTAATACAAAGACTAGTTTTTTAGGTTAATAGTAAAAAAGCCTGCCTAAGAGTATTGAAATAGAAAATTTAGAAAGTGTATTTAATTTAAATCCTCTGTAGACTAAAATGTCTGGATAAAGCCCACAGAAGATTACACCGGAGGACCTGATTTTCTAACCCATTGCATTTTTTATCCCAGTGCAAATCCACTGAAATCTTTACCTCTTTGAAGTCCCTTGCAAATCTCTTGGTCTTTTCAATAGGACTTACAACTTCACTTCTGGTAATTACATCAGCCTGCCACTGTGAACATCACTCCTGGGAAACGTTAATAGTATAAAGCTGGCCACAAGCAGATCTTCTTTGTACCAAAGCCATTTTATTTAAACAGGTTTTTCTTTCCCTTGTTGAACACGTAAGGATGTTACAGGCTTCACCGATGCACAAATCGTCTCAGAAAGAGACAAGCTGATCTTTTTAATGACTGTCTGAACCCTTACAATATGCTTTAGAAAGCATCGCCAGCCACTGTCAGATGTCCCAAGCTTTCAGTTGAGCTCTCTTCTTTCTCCAATGCATGGCTTGGAGAATTCCTGTTGCACACATCTGCCGTAGGATCCTCTTCTGCAAAGTACTGCTGTCAACGAGCTGCATATCTCTCACTGCCTTATCTGTGCTTGTGCCTGACACAAAGGGCCACAGTGGCTTCCAGGACCTGCAGACCTGTGCCCATCCACGTGCCATCCCCTTCTTCCATGGACTGCCAACACCTCTATTCTTCCCTTGCCTCCTTGGCTCTGCGAGAAGAATGAATTGGAAGTATGTCTGATTAAGTATGTAGGTCACCTTTTATCAGCAGCCTTGGCACACTGATAAATCCTTCCTTTGGAGCCTCTCCAGGGCAATGTGCTGCTGCAGCAGGCTGTGCTGGTGCCTCTCCAGGGGCATTTCCCACTGCTCACTGCTGTACAGCATGTAATGAAAGAGCATCTTCTCGTAGCAGCGTGAAGGGTGAGGAAAAGGAAACAAACGATGCAAATCAAGGTGTAGAGAAGTGAGCAAAACGGGCTGCTGAGTCCTCTCTTTTGTAGGTGAAGCCTCCAGACAAAATGTGGCATTTAAGATGGAAGATGGTGCTTTGGGGTTTTGTTTATTTGCTTATTCTTCTCTACTTCTCCACTGATTTAGATGTAGACATGAATAGATGAAGGAAAATCAAGTGAAATGAAACAAAATCTTTGATTAAAGATAGTTGGTGGATAAAGAGAAAGTTCAACTGTTAATGCAGAACTCAGCAACAGCTGTATGACCTAACCGTTTTCTGCAGTGGGATCCACAGTAACCCCATCACTGAATATTGCTCCAAAGTACTCTTGTGCAGTAACAGTGCCTCTTCCCATGTAAAAATTCATGTTTTTATGGACTTGCAGGTTACTAAAACAGAAAGCTTCTAGGGTGCTGTGGGCTGCTGTTAGTGTTGCGCTTGCCATTTCTTTTCTCTACAGGGGAACTGTTGACAGAGCAGATGACAAGTCAAAGCCTAGATGATGATCTAGCTGTTGACAGATAAGATCAATGGGTTTGTTGTCTCAACCCAGGCACTGTTTATTCAGTACAATGGTGGGCTAATTTCACTGGCACTTGCTCTATGCTAATGTCATTTCATAAAGGCAGAATAGCCTTATTACAAATCCACCTGAAAGCTCCCGCTGCTCCTCCCTTTCTCCTTTCCCTCCCACTAGTTCTCCCCTCTCACTGTCAGGCAAATGTCAGCTGAAATATCAGATGCAGAGACTGCAAACCCAATGGTTTGTTTTGACTGATGTGGATTTTCTTTGAGCATTAAAATGATGCAACTCTGCCATTTTATCAGCTGCAGGTACTCCTAGCTGCATGGGAATCTCCATGAGATTTAATGCATATAATTCCCTTGGCATTAGGAAAAGCATACAGTGATAAGTTACTATAATTTGAGGCTGGAGATATGCTCAATTACATGTTAAATCTTATGCTATTCCAACACCTTTGATGACATTACTGCGGATGTAGGCTTGTTGAAGGTAATATCTGGTCTGTTTTCTTCTGCCTAATCACAAAAGCAATCTTTTGGGAAGAAAAGCAAATCATTTGCATGTCTGTATAACAAAGAATTATTACATAGAAGAGATAATTAAAAGCATTACTTTGTAGTTCTCGTTTGAGTCACTTAATTAGTTTTGTTTCAGGTGATAAATAAAGGCTTTGCCAAGAGGGAAACAGTATATTCTTACTTGCCATCAGAAAGGATTTGCTGAATTCTGTCGAATCTATTTTCCCTCTTTTAACTGCCTTTTTTTTTTTTTTTTTTGGCTAAGTACATGTAACCTTTTTCCCAAACTT
>JAVCKT010016606.1:12439-30483 GCA_032273925.1 Rhynchotus rufescens
AAAGGATTTGGTGATTTGTGTTTAATCTTTTTTCCCTCTTTTAACTGCCTTTTTTTTTTTTTTTTTTTTTTTGGCTAAGTACATGTAACCTTTTTCCCAAACTTATCTCCCTGAAATCACCAGTGTGAGATAAGGTCTATCACTCAGGTGCCTTCCTCACCCTTGTATTCATCAAGCCACTCTGAGGTTTATGCCCTTGGCAATAACCTCCAAAGGATGTTCACTTTTGATTCTCAGCATTAGATGTATGTCCTAAGTAACTTCCAGCCATATTGGTGGTAACATTGAGTAGGACATAGCTGCCAGAATGTGATGAATATTTAGAGATCTCTATTTTATAGTGATTGCAAATCATAATTAGAGATGAATGAAAATTATAAATAGCTTGCTGAGAAGATAAATTTGCATTTTTTTAATGAATTCCTTCTGATATCTCTGCTTCTTTCTGATGTTTGTGTTGCATAAATCTTGATAAGGATTTTTCCACTGACACAAGCCTAGGCTTGGTGAACCAGACTCAGCATTGCTCTTCAGGTCCAAAGTGGCTGAAGGAAAGCAGGAAAAACATTTCCCTACTGCAGGGGACTGGGCTTTCAGGGGTATGGCTGAGAGCATAGCATGGTGGCAAAGGCCAGCTCCATAAACACAGCAATCCTTAGGGCCTCATAAAATGCAGAAGAGGATTGCTGGAGCATTGCCTTAGTAGGGGAGATGCTTCTCTTCCCTATTAACTCCTGAGTTGGTTCTTGAGCAGATCAGGCTGATTTTACAATCAAAGGGGAACATTGCCCTTTATCTTATGACATTTGGTTTTAGAGTCTGGGGGGTGCAATTGCTGCTTGTAAAATATTTTAAGCTCCTAGGAAATAGCTGATGAATGCTTGCTACTGCATGATTGTCATTAATGTTTACTGTTTTATTTATAGCATTATTTCACTGTGACACCTGATAAACTATTTCCTCTCCTTTTATGAAGAACACTGAGGCAGGTCTGTCTATGCTAGATACTGTAATGGTCAGCTGTGTTGGTTTTTGGTAATAAACATTACTAACTGGAAGCTTAAACTTCTATTTTTTATCAGACTGAGTCAGAACTTTAAAGCAGAAAGGAGCTTTGAAGATGGGGACCAAAGTAAGAAAAAAAAAAAAAAAAAACCTTTAATGTTTTATCTGTCGGCTTGCTGACCAATTGCATCTGCTTTATTTGACAACTGATAAAGACTGGCAGGTGCTCTAATGAGCCAGCTTTGGCTGCCCTGGCAGATCATCCTTTTGAAACCTGCGGCAGCGCCGTTCTCCAAATAGCTGAGGGCCAGGCCTGACCCCGATGTCAAACGTCCCGGTGGATGTGTGCATGACCGTTCTCGCGAGCGCGACCCCGCTACACACACGCACCCACCCCGTCACTGGGTTTTGCTTTCTCCTCTTCCACTTTGGGTCTTCTCGTGTCCCCAGGGCCAACCACAAAGGAGCTTCCAGTTTCCACTTACAGCCTTGGTTTTGTCTATGAAATTTGAGCTCTTGAGCCTTCCCGTGAAAAACGAAAAATTCTAAGAGTCCAAAGAGTTTCTATATCTGATTAAGCTTAGCAATTTACAAAAAAAAAAAAAAGAAACAGGATGAGAATCTCTTTGTCAGGAAAGACATCAGGAACTCATTGGTAATAGTCCAAATTTCAAGGAAAACTTACTAAGTGGTCTGTGTATGTGTGTCTCTCCCACACACATATACTATAAGGAAAGAAAGAGCCAGAACAAAGGTCCCTGGATTCTGTATTTAGGTAAAAGAGCACTATCATTAAAAAGACCAAATTTATGTGAAGAGGTAACACAAAATCACAGGCTGATGGAGTAACCAAGCTTGCAAAAGACCCCCTAGAATTCACCTGATCTATTCTACTGCTCAAAGCAGGCCCACTTGCAAAGGTAGCACTAATTTCAATGTCTTCAATGCCAGTAGCTTCTTATGAGACAAACTCACCTCCATCTCTTTGCTTGGCATGTACTAGCCTACTAGCCAGGAATATCTTTTCTCTCCCGGTAAATAAGGAGCAGCATAAGCAGGTTAAAATTAGAGCAATTGTTCCCAACTTGTATCTTGTTTTGAGGACTGTTTCTTTCTATTTTTGACTTGAAGAAGGCCTTGTGTATCGGAGACTTATTTGCTTTTCCAGCTGTATCAGTGAGTCTGATAAAATATATTACCTCCTCTTGCAAACCTTGCTTGTGTTCTTAGACTGTCCCAGGAAGAACACTGTCCTCAGTGACAATTTTGACTCAACGGTGACCAGAGATTTTCTTGTTCCTGATATTACATGTATTTTATCTCTGATGAGCTACTGAAACTGCTATTGAAATAAGACTAACTCAAGTTTCAATAATGCTATCTAAAGTTTTAAACAGGCATTAAAACAAAAATGGATGTAAAATAGCTAAAAACAACAATTCTTCGTTTTGAATTTATAGACATTTATTTATGCCATTTACTCCACTCTTATTTGTTGATAAAATGAAATTTCTTCTTGCTCCTAAACTTCTTGGAATCATAAAATTATAGAATTGTCAAGGTTGGAAGGGGCCTCTGGAGATCATCTAATCCAACCTCCCTGCAGACACAGGATCACCTAGAGCATGTGGCACAGGACTGTGTCCAAAACTAACCCTAGTGAGAGAAAGGTCCATTTCTAATTTAATTCAGAAGTTGACAATGTTTGATTTGCCAGCCCAAGTTAAAAGGGAGAATACTAAGAGAGTAAGCTTTAAAAGAAACAGGATTGGATAGAGATCTCAGTGACAACGTGTTATGTCCAAAGTTCACTGATCTTAATTATGGGAAATGATTAAAGGATGTCTTTACCTCATTCTAATCCCTATGCAGACATTTTCCTCTTAAAAGTAAAGGCAAAAGAGCTGACAAAGGAATAATGCAACTATCTTTAAATTAGACTTCACAACCAATAATAAGCATAGTACAATCTTTCTGTTTATTTTCACTGGTAATATTCATGGGAAGTTCAGAGTAGACACTTCTCTCTGTAGTCTTGCTGTTCTTTACATGACTGGTGACATACACTAAAATTTTCACTGCAGTATAATCTTGTTGCCTTGAATCAAGTCAGAAACTTTAAAAAGCTCTGGTCCTATGTCTTCGAGCAATCCCTCACCCTCACTATTACATTTCTAAATGCTTGGGGAGAGAAAGGAAGAAAAAAAAAAAGTTGAGCTTTTCAGGCTGCCCTGAAAGGAATGCAGATTCCATCACTGTCCATTTGCATCAGGCAGTGGAAATGACCCAAAAGGATGTTCTTACATTTTAACTGCCTAGAGCGTCACTTGTCAGATTAACCACACTTCTTTCTTGTGCCGTGTTACAAGTTAGTTATGATTTACAGCAGCACACCCCTTCCTAGTGGGCACTGTGTGTCCTCCCAGGGGGTTCATATCCTAAATACAAGGCAAATAAAGGTCAGAAAAGGAAGCTGGCTTTCCCTTTTCTGGGAAAAGGCCCAGAAGGGGGAAATTTTTAGCAGGTATTTGCAATAGATTGGAAAAGGTGCAGAATTAAGTGGGCTTCTATCACAAAAAGTGAAAGAGACAGAAATCACAAGCTCCAGAGCTCTGCTGCACCTTGCATTGTGCATAGCCAAAGGATTGTCCTTGTTTCTGCAGAGAAACTGATACACTGGCCAAAGACACTTCCTTCGCCACACATCTCTCCTTCTGAGGTAAAACTGCAGGCGTTTGTTGCTGTCTAGGATATTCTAAAGCAGGCAATTGTATAGGAGTGAAAATATTATATTTTCTTTGCACTGAAGGGAGATGGGTTTGCAGGTGGTATCTGGAAAAGAAAAAGAAGAAAGAAAGCAAAAGGAAAAGACATGTACAGCACAATTGGTCGTGAAACACCCCATTAGTGCTTTTAAGCATTAAGCTTTTAAGCATTAGTGCTTTTAAGCACTAATACTAGCAAGGAAAGCCTGCTAAAGCCACAGCAAGCCCATGGAGCAGAGGACCAGCCGCGTGACAGGAGACTTGTTGAACACAGCGTTATTGCTGCTGTCTCTGGGTAGCCCCTGTGCTTCATGTTGAGTGCTCCTGGTAGCTTCTCTTCCTTCCTTTTGTGAGTAATGCCAACAAGATGGTTGAGACCACAGAAACAGTAAAGGGCTTACCGGAGAACTTAATGAATTTCATCTTGGGCACCAGAGTTCACAGTCTGAAATGTTGAGGAACTGGTAAGAGCAAGCAGGGAAAAGGAATATCTTCCCTTGGTTTCCCCTCCCAAATATTAAATGTGAGTGTGTCAAATGAGTGGAAAACTATAATGTCAGAGTAGTAAAATCCTAAAGGACAAAGCAAAAAAAAGCTTGTTGCTGTTCCTGGAAAACTTACATCTGAAAACTTACATCTGGCCAAATAGTCCTAATAAGTCACATGAACAGTCACACGCAAGGTCTAGAAAATTCATCAGCCGTAAAGAGAAGAGCAGTTCTATCCAGGAAAAATAATCCATCTCAGGCAAACACAGCAAATAATGCAGAAATGTCTGGCAGAAATCCCACTGTAATGCTCATGAGATTATAATGCTGTAAGATCTATGCATTTGCTCATACACAATATTCACTCAAATAAGGCTTGTCTTCCTCCTTGTAGCTTTTGACTTAAAAATCCACTGTAGACCACCTCTGGTTCCTGGTTAAAAGATGGTAGCGATGTATTGCTTACTGGGAGACAGGAGGCAGAGGCACAAGGCCACCAGTCCTTGTCTGGGATGGATTGGGCAGATTTCTCAACCAGACGCAGCATTCTGTAAAAAGGATTGCTACCAGGAGTCACCCAAGGTGAGGGCATCATACTCATGTGGAAACACTAATGTGCTCACGTCCAAAGTATTGCTCTAATAGAATATTTCCTATCGTCTTGTTCCTACAGATGCTTACTCATACTTCGAGCTGAGAGCATGTGGGATATCCTAGGGAATTCAGAGGGATGGCTCGAAAGGCTCATGTGCTGATAAGGCCAGAGATTGTACAGACTGTGGAGACTGTTTTGTCTCTAAGCAATATCTTTTGAAAAGATGAATGAAATAAGAGAGATATAAGTATACACATGCACAGTGAAAGAAGTTAAATACCTTTGAGAGAAGTTAAATATTTTTTTTTTTGATCACAAGCAAAAATCTCCTTATAATCATACAAGTTGGAATAGGCATACTGTCTGCACATACCTCCATAATGGTATACTCCAACCTCTGTTTGCAGGCAGACCTGAAATACATCTGGATTTGCATTTATAAACCCCTATGTCCTACCAATTTTCAAACACCCAAAGGTGTGTGTGTTAGTAGTTCAGATATTTGGGGTTCTTGGCAGCCTTGTCACAAATGAAATGTAGCCTCTGTAAATACCCTATCATTAAAATTATCAGAACTGCTGAGATTGTTTTAACCTGAGGTATCTATTTTAGGTGTGCATTTCTCCTCTGTCTGGTCCTTTACTATTCAGAGAGAGCAATCAGCTAGCAACATCTTGGTCTGAGTTTGGAAAACACAGCTTGACACATAGAAGCAATGCTAGCGTGTGAAATGACATTGGGGAGAAGCTCTCCCAGCATCACTGTACTTCTATGTGGCGTGGCTTTGTTGGTGTTTGGGTGGTTTTCTCTTGTTTTGTTTCTTTCTGTTTTGAAGTTTGGCATTGGCAGGCATGTTCCATGGGAGAATGGAACACCTCTCTTAAATCTGCTAGTGGGGATAGAAATGGGTACCTACAGTACAGATCACATGTTAATTTTAGGGAATTTGGTTGCTTCTGATAGCAGGACAACACATATGCTGCAACAAAAGCTGTGGATGTTGAAGCCTACAAGTTTAGCCATGGGCTTGTGGGCTCTTCAAGTGAAGCAAACAGCTCCTGCAAGAGGAGATCTCCCCAGCAAAGGAGCTCCAGCACAAAAGGAGTCAAAGTAGGTCTAAGAGATGTGTCTTACTGCAACTTGACAGCAACTTGACAGCCTTGGATTTTGGTGTTTTCTACTCCACTTTCATTTCTTAACCTGCTTATCTTTTCCCTTAAAAGAAATGAACATGAGGAAAACTTTTTGTGGGCCATAATTAGATTTAAAATTTAAGATCTGTGCCTAATGATGAGGGATCTGTGTCCTGTGCTGGTGCTAACTGGCAGGGTTTTATTTAACAAGCTGACTCACAGGTGCCCACTCCCCCTGGCCCTATTATCCTGCATTTTCTGATCCCTGCTTTATTTAGATAAAAGGAATATTCTACCTTCACATACACATATGTCAGATCCCCTTCTCCCCCCTCTCAAAGGAGAGAAATGAAAACCTGCAGCGACAAATGTGGGTAAGGGATTGTACAAAGAGTTAACAAACTAAATTAAATAAATTAAAGGATGGGAGGAATAGAGGCTGGTAGGTGAAACATCGAGCCCCAGCCCTCTGCTATAGGTACAGTTCAGAGTCCTCTGCTGTCCTGGGGTCCTGTACGGGGGTGATTTTTCCCAGTGTGGTCTCTCAAAGGGGACTAGGGGCTGGGAGGGAGCCAGCAGCTCTTGGCATGCAGCACACACGTCCTCACCTCCATGCTCCAAGCCACTGCACTAATGAAAAACAAGAGCAAAATGCCTGCATTTATAGCAGGGCACATTGATTGCTTTGGCACTAGTGGCAGTTCCACATAAGTGTTTTCTTAAAAGCTCATATACATAGCTCCATGATCCTTCCCGTCCCATGTGCATCAGACGTGACAAATTGATATGGTAGTGGAAGAAGCCAAGATTTTCAAACTTGAGTCTATGCACCAGCAAGAGGCTGGGACCCCACAGCCTAACTGTCCAATAAACCAGCCCAGAAGATCCTATCACAGACCTTGTCTAAGATTTATTGCAGAGCTGGGCACTTTTATGCTGACAGGTAAAATCATCTTAAGGAAGTAAACAATGACTAAGCGCAGACTTCCACAGGAAGAGATGTGCAGACCTTTGTGCAAAAGCTACAGCTCTAATTTTTTTTCTTTCTTAACCATACCTCCGAGTTAGAACAATAAGGGAGGACCATGCATTGATTCAAACCTTAAATGCCCTCATGGTGATGATAGGACCCAGCACTGACACCATTAAATAATGGGACTTTATTTAATGTGAACCCCAAATAACTCTCTGGACCATGGCATGAACCTAAAGAACTCGATTATCAGTCTCTTGCCAGTCAGACTGAGCTTTTATCTGAAGCCAGCAGCACATATTAAGTTGGTGAGGTGATTTAAGAGAATTTGATGAAAAATTCAGTGCAGCTCATGAAGAAGAAAGTGGTATGTTGTACAAACCTTTACTTGAACAAATAGGCAAGCCAGATAAACCTACTTTTCTTTATTCAAGTAAGCAAACTGCAGAAAGAATGTAGCAGAGCTAATAGGGTAAAGGTAGAAGAAGGAAAGGTGCCTGCTAAAAAACACCTTGTCAACCAAGCAGGAGACCTGAGAGTGACTGTACCGGAGTTACAAAAATATGATGTACATGTTTGCACACATACATGGAGGAGTAATATGAAAGGTGGTGAGGTCCATTTACTTTGATGTCTGCTAGAACTCTGAGTAAAAAGCAAAACAAAGGAGAGATGCAAATCTGGATTTTTATACTCTAAAGTAGCCTATTACTATAGGATTTGAGCCTCCTGTGGTCTAATTCTAGCTGTAATTACACAGGAACTGCATTAGTGGTAGCGTCAGAACAAATAATACCCACATTAAGTCTTGAACAAACATGAACAGAGAAGTGTAGGTGTTCTTCAATTTAGCATGTCCACATAATGCCAGTTAATTGATTTTATTGGGTGCTAGGGGCACCCAATAATTTGGAAAAATTGTGTTCTGAATGCCCTCTAGTGGCTGCTGCTGCTGCCACGCGTTTCCTTGTTCAACATATTGGGGGGCCTGAGGTCCTCGGAGCCGGACTGTAAAACTGAGTACGACCACAAAAGGCCCTGCACAGTTACTCATTTCACTGAATTGTTTCAGAGAGTTTCGGGCTTATTTAAAGAAGCTGTCTGCTCTGTGATAATGTTTTCTTTTCTTGTTTTTTTAAAATACTTGTAGTCTTTTACAGCATTCTCTGAACATAGTTGGTCATAGGGAGTGTAAAATGGAGGGAAGAAGGAGGGGGAAACACTAGCTGCTACATTTGAATACATCCAGCCACAGTATTTACTCCTACACCCCCTTATGTCATTTGCCTTGAGGCATTTCTTTTTGAATTCCGTACAGCTGCAATTTAAAGCTTATGCCAGCAAATTAGCATTTTTGGTGCAAAAAACGTTCTCAGGGAAAGTTGTTTCTCTCTGGATTGTGCTTGCATGCAAGGGCAGACACAGCCGTGCTTTGTGCTTCAACTTAGGTATCCTTACTGCTCAGGGAAACCAAGCTCTGCATCGACCAACTAGCAGAGACAGCTGCATTCAAAACCAATAGGCAAACTCAGTTCTTGCAACATTTCGGAGATGGCCTGCTCAACACCCTCCAGCAGCAGATGTAAAATTAGGATGTATATTTTAATAATTAATGACAGTGCTAAAAGTTTACCAGGTATCTCCAAGTTAATGTAATCCCTTGTCTGCTTAAATAAAGTTTGTAAAGTATTCCTCTGTTTTTCCATCTGCTTTTTGATCCGCAGCCTATCTTATTGTAGTAATCAGCAACAAGCAGAAGGGTGTGTTAGCATGTTCCATTTGTTAGCATTGCTACAGGCTAGAAAATACCAGAACTTTGAGAAAAGAAGCAAAACCAAAACAATATAGTAAGATCAAAGTGAAATCTCAGTTGTTTTTTCTTTTACAAAGGATTTTCTTCTTTTCCTCCTCATATTTTCAGAGATGTTTCTGCTTCTGGAGGTTACTTTCAGCTCTTCTTTGGGGAAAGACAACATGGAAACATTGATACAAGCATTGAAGTTATCCTAAGAAGGAATTTAGGATCAGAACTGAGGACAGAATTAATTTCTACTTCAATCAACTTGTTCCACTGCACTTGTTTCATGCATGGGAATTCCAAAAGTGAAGCCAATGTAGACTCTGTGGCAAAATCAGCTCTGTAGATCAGGTATCTGCAATGGCAATGGCACTGGAGAGGAGAAGTCTGCTGGTTTGACTTTTTTTCTTTTCAGATACCGTGTGGCAATACCAATGAATCAAAGTTTAAAGGAGAGATCCCTTCCCAGATGTATCTCTCGCTGAGTGGATTAATCCTGCAAGGCAACATTTTCCACTGAAACCAATCTCTCTGTACCTCAGTCCATCAGCAGAAGTGGTCACCAAACCAGTGGAGCCTACGTGAGTATCACGTGTTGCCATGGACATCCCATCTTGATTTTGTAAGAATGGGACCAGTAAAGTAGAAGTTATAATTATAGATAGAATGTCTAAGATAAAAGTAATTGATGCTACTATTAGCTGGGATGCTGGACTGGAGGCAGAAAATTGGAATCCTTTTTGCTCTGCTGTTGGCCTCACACAAGGCCAAATCTTCTAATGTCTGAGCATCAAGAGGGCTTTCTGTTCCTAAAATATGCATGGGGAAACTGTCTCTTTTTGGAGAGGATGTGGAAATTTGCTGGGTGGGAGAAGGGGTATTTAAATGCTAACCGATATTATGTCAAAGAGCAGTCTGAGTGCAGGAGTTGGTTGATGTCTTGAGAAACAAAAACAAGACATTGGTTCCAGGTTTCTGATTAATATATTTTGATCATTAAATATCAAACATATAACACCAAGCACTTTCAAATGAGCTACAGCCAAAGAACATATGAAGCAATAACTTCAATACTATTAAAAGAAGAAAACATCGCAGAATCCTTCAATATGGTCAAACCACTGTAGAGGAGAGCAAGGTAAAATCAGTTAAACAGACTGTTAATTACTAAGTGCATGTTTAACTCCAGTTACAAAATAATGATTATTAAATAGTAAAAGCAGTTCATGTGTGGGTCCTGAGTAGTACAAAGGACAGGTGATTCACAGTTATGCTATATTATGAAAGCAACGTTAGATATGCCAGATAGTTCTGGTGTCTGGCAGGGCACGAGCCAGCAGGGTTTGCAGAGGGCAGCACTCTGGAAATTAGGGCTTTTTGGAAGCAATTGTTCCCTTCCATCTACCCTTGGTGATACAATAGTTTAAGCATTGTACCTCAGAGTATATGAAAGCTTTGCTACCCTCCCTGTAAGATCAGAAAGGTTGGTCATGTTGACTGATCTGTTGTTATCTGTTGACTGATGAGTTTTACCTGGCTTAGACTGGGATATAGGAGGTGGCCTTCTTATTCCTGGGCTATCAAGAGAGAACTGAGGCTCAAGGAATATATCCAAACACAGCAGTTGTGGATCCAGCGGTTATCCTGGCACTCCACTGATGCAAGTGGCTGTCAGGAGTTCTATACTAATGTGTGGCATGGCACTCTGCAGGCTTTCAGCTGCAAATCTGCAGGTCTGCACCTGCATGCTGGAGCTGGTGATTGCAGACAACTCTGTTTTACGGAGATTTGAGACAGATCTTTGCCCCCTGCTAAGTTTCAAATACTTATCTTTCCTGAGAAAAGGTATGAATCCTGTGAGATTTGGGAAAGCAAAATAGCCTTATGATAGAGGACCCATGAAGCTTAAACTTATATGCATCACTGCTTTCTTTGGGCATCTTCTGGTTCGCTCATAATTTGCATAAAACTTTCTTTTTTTTTAACCCTATCACTTACATCTGTGATTCTTGCATATCTCAAGGCAAAGCCACTTCACTCAATTATAACTTTATAAGTTATCTTTCGCTTCCTCTCTTCCCTCCAGCTCCCAAAATACTCCATCACACAGTTCATCTCAAAGTTGTTTCTTGAACCTCACTGTCTCTTTCCTTATCACAGAGAGATTTTGATTCTCTTATTAAAATCTATTTTGCTGCAAGCCACCATCTGTCTTTTACTTTTAAAACATTCTTGTTCAGATGTGCTTTATTTCAATGTTCATTTTAATTACAGTCTGAGGTTGCCCGACAATCATTGCTTGACTTGTTCTGGCATCTACATGAAGGCCCCACCTGTGGTTGAGGTATGAGAGAAAATAAAGTATAACCTGATTCCATTGTGATGGGCTCATGTGAAAAAGATACTGCTACCACTCTGCAAGCACTGGCAGAAGATGAACTACAAGGGGAAAGTTGTGTGAGCTGTAAAATCAAGCCTTCTTACTCTCTTATAGAGAGAGAGAAAAAAAAAGAGACCTCGAGGATAAAGCAGAGTCTATTATACTGTATTACAGAGGTTTTTCCTCATTTATCATCCAACTGAGTCTAGCACAAAGATACCTATATTCAAGATCTTATATTTGTATACCTGAAGTCATTTCCAAGTGAAGCATTAAGTGACCACATATAGCATTTGAAACATATATAGTCTGTGACAGATAAGCATTCTGGGCTTTGTTTTGTTTTGTTTTTCATCATTAGCTGTAATGAGAACTTCCTTTTTGACTAGTGTCCCCCTGTGCAGATCCATGGTAGCTCTGTTTGTGTTACTGCTGCTGCCAACCTATGAGTTGCTCTAGGATATCCTGGACTGGTCTTCCATAAACAATCCCTGATTCTTGGAATGTCAGTTAAGGATTCCCCTGGATTTCAGAACATTTAAAATCTCTTGCCTTTCATAGACTAAATCACATTAAAGAACTAATAGGTGTACTGTATTGAAAACACTACACACTACAAATAGTGTTTGGGGTTTTGATATTTTTTTTCTTTCAATTTGAGGCATTTTATTTGCTATTTAGTGTCTCAACTCATACTATACCCCTCAGGCACATCTTCAAGTTTTCTTGTGCCTCAGGGAGGGCAAGATGCTCTTTTTGTGCTTTTGTTCCAAAGCAGAATTAGCACTTTGAAAATTAATGTTTGACTCCAAGCTTTCAAAAAAAAAGAAAATCCATAAACATTGTGCAATTTGGTAGAATTGTTTTAGTCATTGATAATAGTTATTTGTTGTAATGTCAAAATATCTCCCAGTGCATTTAAATCCTTCAAATCTACCTACCACTAACTTGTGGGTAATTTTCATGCTTTTTGCATTGTGTGTTAGGTAGAAGAAAGAGAAAGTTTAGGAAATGTTATTGCTTCATGCAATATCTTAATGCACATCTACCACCCACTGTGCATATCTAATGCACTATCTACCACCCAGTACAGTCTGATATTGCACCATAACAAAATTTAGCATTAATGCAATAGAACAAAATAAATTCTCATCTCATGTGTAGACCTAAGTCTCTCAGTTCCCACTTCTGTCAGGCTAATCTACTGAAGTCAGTAGGATCTGTCCTAGATGTTCACTTTTTTTATTCATTTATATTTATTGTTACTGGACTGATATATGTTGATCTGTTGCTGCCTTTGGAAAGCTAAGACTTTGTTTTTATCAAGTCCTTTCTCTTCGCTAGCTTTGCACTATTTCCAACAGAAGAGCATCTTTCTGTTTGAAAAGATGCTGTACAACTGCCAGAAATGAAATTAGTCTGTACAAACTCACCTTCATGCTGTTATACTCACTGTTTATGCTTAGAGCTGCCATTATAAATCATGGGTGTCAGTTGTCCAAAACTAAGCATAATGCTTTGCTCCAGGTAGCAACTTGATGTAAAAGGCTTGGCAGGTGGTTAGTTAATAATATAATCTAATCTGCTCCAGTAATTTAAATATTGTTAGCAGCTGAAAGAGTGTCAAAGTAGCTGCTCTGAGGATGCTTAATGTCTTTGTAAAGTGACTTTGAGATCTACTGATGAAAGTTAAGTGGCATTACTATTGTTGCTTTTGTGTCATAAAAACTGGACGTATACTACAAAATATTTTCTATGAGTACTCATTTTAATTTGGATTTTAAACAAACTACTCCAGACAATTTATATTTTCAAACTTATCTTCACAAATTTTGATGGCTAGAAAGTTTACGGGATACACATTTCAAATTTGGAATGCTGTCAACTTTCAGTTTGTGAATCTGATGGTGGAGATGACCATTTCACAATCAGAAAACAGTACAATAATTCCATATAAAGAGAAGAGGAAAACTGGTCTTATCCAAGATGCAGTGGTTAGCAAATCAGTGTAGATAAATCCATGTGCAGAGTGTTCCAGACAGAAACAAATCCAAGTATGTTTTTTGGATTAAAGGCAAGCAGGCTGTACTTGTCACAGTTCTGCTCGATTGCACCAATGGTGACAAGGCCTGCTGGCCTTCCTAGAGCATGGCAGGGCTCTAAAGAAATGCATCAGGTCCCTGGTGCACTCTGTGCTTTTTCTGCTTGGGAGTGAGAATCCCCAGCTGCTTGCTGAAGAGTTTTGAGTTCGGCACATGCAAACAGGGCAAAACACTGTAGTTAGTCACATATCCCAAGTCATTCGCTCTTCATGATACAGAGTCTGTGTGAAGAAACCACTAGGGCTTGGTCAGATCCAAATAGCTGTGTTTAATAAATATACACAAACGTAGGAGGCTTAGAAACCTTCGCTGATGTTCTATCTGGTTTCTACAACAGAAATGCAAAGAGGGCCGAACCTGTTGTTCAAAAGCAGAATGCGTGAGTAACAGACTATGTTAAATCCAAGTCCCTTGTTGTATTTGTGAAATAACAAATACAGCTTAGTCCTGCTTGGAAGTTTCTGTTTCCAGAATGAAGCAAACAAACCATATTTTATGGGCCCAAAGTATGACTTCTAGCTTTCACTGGAAATGGTTGCTCCATAACAGACTTGTCTAATGGTTCAGATTTGCCATAGAAGACTCATTTAATTTCTCAACCAACTGTCTCCCTTCCTCTTATTTTTATTAACTTGACCTGAACATGGGCATGCTTGCCTTGCATGGGCAAGGAACTCTGAGGTCAAATAGGAGACACAGCAGAATGGGTAGTTAAGACACAGTGGCCCATGGGATGGTTGAATACAGACTGATAAGGGCCAAATCCTGCCAGTAAACCTCAACAGGATTTTCAGCAGGAGGGTCACCTCAGTGGCACTGCAGGCACAAGGCTGCTTTGCATGAGTTGTGTGCTCCCTCCACGTCAGGCCCTGCAGAGTGGCGAGCGCTTTCCAGGGGTTTACCAAAAGGGCTGTGGATGCCTGGAGGAAAACATGGAAATGTACAGTGTCTAGATCGATGTTTATGTGTGTATTTCACACATTGCTGTGGCAATGTGAAATCTGGCATCTAGGTGACTGCTGCCTGGTCACGGTAGGAGAGGAGGAAATCCTGAAGCTATCAGTGCAGCTCAACCAAGTGGCTAGAACTTGCCCCCATGGGGACCACGCTGAGCTTTGGTTCCCCATGTTTGCTGCCTGCATAGAGCAGCTCTGAGGAGCATCAGGAGGAGGCTGGGCTGGTGCTATAGCAGCAGTTCCTCAGGCAAGGCTCTGGTTATGCACCATGACGTGTTGCTTCTGAAGGCTGCAAGGATGATGTGCTAGTAGTCTGTACCCTACTCGGAGAATTCCCTCTCAGGGCTCCTCCTTTCTTTATTTTTTCTTTTTCTTTCTTCTTCTTCTTTTTTTTTTCCTACTTTCTGCTTTGCCTTCTCCCCACAGATGTTTTTAGAGAGGAAAAACAAAGCCAAGGGAATGCCTTGGCACTTGCTGTTCTCCCAGTGGCTCCTCCCGGCTGCGGTCCAGAGCGAGTCAAAGAGCTCCCTCATTCCAGGGAACCGAGTGCTGTTTATGAGAGGGGAAAGAAAAACGCATCAGTAGGGGATTAAAGATCTAGTAGTCATAAAGGAGAAGATGCTCTGTAATGAAGTATCAACAGCAATTCACCCAATTCTGCTGTGTTGACAATCACCAGGTGTTCTGCAGGAGCACAATCCACACCTGCCTGTGTTGTTTCAACAGCAGCACAGAGGCTCTTGCCTCCCCACCAAGCTGTGTCTTGTGCTGCAAATATCCTGAAAAGATTGGGAGCAGCCAATGTTTGATATGTTGTCATGGAGCTGGAAACCCCTCTGGGCAGATAGTTGTCATATTTGCCGGTTTGGACAAACGCAGTGTGCGGGGGGAAACTCCGGGAAGCTTGGCAGGGTGCTTGGAGCTGTTGGGGTTACATCCCACGGGGGGGCCGGTGCAGGGGCGTTGCAGGGGCGGCTGTGGAGCCCAGACTGCCGTTGTGAGCACGCAGTGAGCCGGAGCACGCGTGTGCCCAGGCGGCTCCCCAAAGACGGGTGCGCGCTCGCTGTACCTTGGCCTCGTCTAATCTGCTGCACAGGAAGCAGCAGGTGGGGGCTGGCAGCTCCTGCCGAGCTCACGCTGCAAAGGGGGCCCAAGTTCAGGAGTCGGAAGGTCCTTACCTTTGGGAAATGACTTTTCAATAGAAATGTCCTTTCGGTGTCTTCAGGCCCTTGGGCACTTCCACTCCGCACCCTTTCTGTAGGGCTCCAACAGCTCCGTCCTTCCCTCTGCTTCTGTTAAACATTACATCAGCTCTGCCTGATCCAAGGGCTGGCCGCTTCTGAGACACAGATAAGACACAGGAGGGAAGCAGCTGATGCTGAGGCTGGATTTGGCTTTAATAGTCCTGTCTTCTGGCAAATTTCATTCCTTGATTTGCCTTTTCCTCTACCTAACTCTCTCATTCAAAGCCTTATGTGTTCCCTTGGCTTGGTACCCCTCCTGAACTGCAGAGTACCAACACACGTACCACACTGCCTGGGGCTGGAAGATGATCTGGGAGGCAGAAGCTGCCTTTCCTTGCCTTTCCTTGCCTTGCCACTTTTCCTTCCTTACCTAAGTGGTGGCAGAAGTCACCACTCCTAGGAGAAGAGGACGCAGTCTGTCAGTGGAGGAAGGTCCATCTCGCACCTCGCTGCTGCTTTGCAGAGCTGTCCTCCCCCTGCAGCCCCAGCTCCCAGCAGGGTAATTTTCCTCCCTCCCTTGTACCAGCTCTGCTCTGTTTGCACAGAGTTATCCAGCCCACTAAACTGGGCTAGTCTTTAGGACTCCTGACTCGCCTTGGCTTATCAGCCCACAAGATGTGCTCCAGCAGTGGCGGCATGTGAGTGGGCACCGGGACAAGAGATGGACCAGGGTGGAATCATGGGTTAGCCTGCGAACCCCTGCATCACACAGCCCTCTCTCCCCAACCCTCCACTATCAAAGATAAGAGCACTCTAGCCAATCCCAGGATAGATATCTAGGTAGATAATAACAATAGACAATAAGAACCGCGTACGGCGCACAGATATTTTTGGTAGATAACAGCAATTTGGATATTGGTATCTGAAGAGTGGTATTAGTTCTGAGCAGCTACAGCAAAATCACTGACACAAAGTCACGCCTATCTAAATGCTTTCTTTTTTTTCACTTTCTGTTGCCCTTTAACTTGACTGATAGAAATTTATCTAAAGTAGTTGCAATCCATGATAGTGGCTACTTTTAACTGCTAGTAAAAACATTTCAAAAATATGTTATTCAAGGGTAGGAATATTGGATAGAATTAGTGGTCCTTTCATCACTGTTTCTCTTTTTGAAATCAGACTTACCTGCTCTTTTCTCAGTCTCGCATTGAATTCCTAAAGATGCATGTGAACTCAGAAATGTACGCTTAAGGAATTAGACTTATTCAATAGGTGGACTATTCTTTTCTACCTTCCCCACCCCCAGCCATTTTTCTTTTTCTTTTGGCTAAGCTGGGCCAAATCTAATATTTCAAAGGTACAGATGTAAGCAAGCTTCACCTAAATTTCTATAAAATGACTGCAGAAACATTTGGTTATATTAGAACACCTAAGTCTATCTAGCTCTGCAGAGACACTGGAATTTCCAACTTGCACCTAAATTCTGGAGGAACTTGAGAAGCAAAAGTGACCAGGTCCTACTGAAGACCAATGAATTGCAGTGACTCTTCAAGATCGCATAAAAATCAGATCCTCTCTAACATCTGCATAGGCAAATTAAAGGCTCAACGTACTTTCTTGCATTTAAACATTCAGGAAGCATTTAAACAAGCAGGCAGTTCTGCTTCTTTTCAGCAGAGCTTTTAATTTCCATAATGGCAAAGGGCAAAGGCTTCACCCAGTGAAGTGATCTTAATGTGACTGAGAACAGGAGGACATTTTGATTAACAGTTTGACTGAAATCTCTTCTGATGAATTGCTTTCATGCTTGACTCTGGACAGAGGGAGTGGGCTCAAGGTCTAATCTGACTCTCAAGTTTAATATTAATAGCTAAAGCCAAGTTCTTAAAACCAGAAGACCTACAGGATGTTCTCTCCTTGTATTTTCACAGATACTGAGACTATCAGTTTCTCACAAGTCTTGAGGGTCTCCACTCTCTGAGAGGCAGAGGAAACTGGGAAGAACCAAAAGGGGGTACATGCTCATGCTGGCAACCAGCTGCCAGCTTTTTCAGGCAGTTGGCCATCTCTAATACAGGGTTTCCAATGGGTTACAGGTCAACCTAATGAAATTTGTTGCTTGGGTCTAAAGTCATGTTCTTTTTGAGAGACTGCCTGAATTGTCCATAATCTTCTGTTTATCAAATTTTGCTAAAGTCCATTTATTTATAACTGTGACAAATAACTCTCATGTACATTCCTCCTATAATTTATTGTGCAATTGTTTTACATTCCTGAAATTCCTGTAAAATAAACCATCAAAGTAAGACACGATACAAGACATTCATTTTTAAAAAACAAATGGAGGAGAATGATTCCTTGAAATGGACAATGACAAATATAAATAAACCAGCTGCTCACACACTACTGATAAGAATGAAACCAAGAAGCATCGGTTATGTTGAACTTTCCATGAGATGTGCAAACTGTTTTTACTGGGGAATAGCTAATGATTATGCCACTTAATGACTACAGCACCTCTCCGGTAATTCATAGTCCAGCCTTAAAGGAAGGGCTGTTACTGGGTAGCCTTACTCTAGAGCGTGCTCCCTCATTGGCCTCTAGATGCAGGAAGTGGAAAGAGCAACCTAATCCTGTTTCTACGATGGAAAGAAAGGGCCAGACT